>APFE030637419.1:26960-50005 GCA_000404065.3 Pinus taeda
CCCAAGTTCAATATTGGGGGTACATAACTAATGAGCAGGGTGTACATGTGTACCCACCCAAGATACAAGTCATTCAGGATTGGCCAACCCCAACCACTCTAACAGAGCTCTGCAAAATTTTGGGTCTTGCCAACTTCTACCATAGGTTCGTGTTGGGGTTCTCTCATATCACTTGGCCTTTAAGTCAAGTCACCAAGGGCAGAGTAAAAGCAAAGTTTTTTTGGTCTAAAACCCAACAACAAGTGTCCTACAAGTTGAAGAATTGCCTATGTTTTGCACCAGTGCTCACATTATCAGACCTACAACAACCATTTTAGATTGAGACAGATGTCTCCGACTATGCTATTGGTGTAGTTCTTACTCAGCATGGGCATCCAGTGGCTTACCACAGTGAGACATTTTCAGACACAATCTGAAAGTACCCCACTTACGACAAAGAAATGTATTCCATTGTGCAGGCTTGCCGCCAATGGAAGCATTACATCCTGGGGAAGGAAACAGTCATCCACATAGACCACCAACCTCTACAATTCATACAAACACAAGGGAAGTTACAAAATGACTGCCATAAAAAATGGTCCACCTACATACAACAATTATATTTGAACATTAAGTATAAGAAGCGTAGCACCAACAATGTTGCTGGTTGCCTCAGCTGACCACCGGTCATGGTGCTGATCACTATGCTCGACTCCTGTGGGCATGAGAAATTGGGGTGGCCGCATCTTTACAAGAGAAATCCAGAATTTGGCAGCATATACCAGACACTCCTGGAAGGGAAGCAAGTTTCAAAATTTCACCTTCAGGATGCATTGTTATGCCACCTGGGACATGTATGTGTTCCTTCAAGCGAGTGCGCCAAGATGATTTGGGAGGTGCACTACAGTCGGGTCGCTGGACATTTCGAAGTAGAGAAAACAATGGTGGTATTGCAAAAGTATTTTTATTGGTTGAAACTTCGTTAGTATGTTGGGAAGTACATTAGATCCTGCATCGTCTATACCATTTCCAAACCAACCATCAAGAAGCAAGGCCGGTATACTCCTCTACCTACTCCTAGTCGGCCTTGGGAACCATGGATTACATGTCGGGCCTTCCTTCTACTAAGCATGACAACGATTGCGTTTCCGTGGTCGCCGACAAATTCTCTAAAATGGCCATCATGGCAGCATGCAAGAAGATTATCACATCAGAGGCCACTGCTAAGCTATTCTTTGAGCGATTATGGGTACAATTTGGGATCCCACCCATTGTCTTAGATTAGGACAACAGACTGTTGAGTGCATTTTTTTCAAGTCTTTGGTCGATGTTGGATACAAAAATTACTAAGTCCATGACTCTCCATCCCCAAATTGATGGCCAAATAGAGGTTGTCAACAGGATGATCGTGCAAATTCTACACATGTACAACTCAAAGCATCCACGCACATGGGATGAAATCTTCCCCTATGTCCAACACAACTACAACAAATCTTTCCACATCTCAACAAGCCACATGCCCTTTCAGGTAGGGCTGGGATTTCAGCCATTATGTCCCATTGATGTGGCCATACCATTTGCAGATACTCAGGTAGATTCAGCGCATGTCTAGTCTGAACCCGACAGGGCTAACAATTTCATTGTGCGCATTCAATACATTCACCAGCAGGTCCATGATATATTGGATAGAGCCAATGCTAAGTACAAGTAGCGCCATGATCAACATTGGCTATCAAACAAGTTCTAGGTGAGCGACAAAGTTTGGCTACATTTGTAGAAGGAGTGCCTTGTTGGACCCCACCACAAGCTTCACCTGCTCCGATATGGGCCATACATGATCACTAAGGTTGTAGGGGACAATACCTTCAAGCTTAGCATTCCATCGTTCCTTGGTTGCACCTAGTGCTCAATGTAGACCGACTTTGGCCATACTTTCCACCATTGTTGGACACATCCGACATTGCAGAACAACTCACACCAACAGAGCTAAACCCAGACTGCATGGAACAGGCCACCACTGATCGGATCATGGACACACATATCAACACTTTCCAGCAAAATATCTAACTCTATTGGGTTGTCAAAGCTGGCCAACTCCTTCACCAAGGCAAGTGGCTCACCAGGGACGAAGTTTAGCGGAAGTTTCCCCATCTCATAGAGGCACTCAATGCAATAGGGACCATTTCTTCCTAAGGGGGGAGGAATGATCCAGGTGGATATTGGTAGCCACCTGCCTATTCCACTTGGACCCCCAACACTTTCTCTTTCAGTTTTTTGGTTTCCTTAACTGTAGCACAATTTACTATTTTTTGCAATTTTTTGGGTTCTCAACTTCCAGAGTTATTTTAAGGCCCTAAAAGACGTTTTTAGGGGAAACGTAGAGACCAAAAACATTCCAAAAATGAGATGTGATTTGTTTTTAGTGTTTTCTTCGAGATATTCTAAACAAGGTATTATGATAGCCAAACGAAGATTGTATGCCAAGGTTACGAGCCCGGGAAGTTGATGTACTAATTTACCCAAATAGGGCCCACAATTTTGGCGCTTCATCTCCTAGGGTTAGATTTTTGGATGTTTAGCGTTTTCCATTGTTTGTGAACAATAAATAGGCCTTTGAGCCTCATTGTAACACAATTCAGAGGCATGTAGCCGCCACATCTCTTCTCAGAGATAAGCTACCATCACTTGAGCTATCTTATTTCTAATTTGTTTGTAAGCATAGTTCAGTATTTTCCCATTAATTAAATGAAGTATTTTTCTACTACATCTCTATATTTATGATTATATCTATAAGTTGTTGCGTTCCTAGTAAGTTCGAATTAGCGACCCAGTTCATATCTAGGGTTTTGACATCTTGGCTTAAGTCAACTTCAATGCTCTGGTAGATCTGGGTTTCTCTACTGTTATAGCGAGTGTGTAGATGTGTAGATCTGATTTGTTTGTTTCCGCTGCAATCATATGTATTTGGCTCATTGATAGTAACAATAATACTCAGCAACGTTCAGCATAATGACAACAATTGAAATCAGTTTGTGTCAACGCATTACAATCATCAGTATGAGGGTTCTGATTCCTAGCATGATTAGATTTGTTTCAAAGATATCATTATTGTTTTTCTGCATAGATAAAGTTATGGATCATTCTACTCTCTTTTGCTGCATCATTTGATGACTATCTAAGAAGAAGAAGATTTGCAAGGGTTTTCTGCATAGTGGATTTTTCCCTGGTCTCAAACCAATCCTGGTGTCTCTATATGTGTGCATGCTTTCTTCTATTGTTCCTTTTATATTCCACTGCATTGATGATGATGGTGATGTTGTTTCTTCCTATGTAATTGCATATGTTGATGTATAATGGCGTAGATCTGAATAATGTAATGATGAAATGGGGTGAACTTAATGTATTTATGATTAAATGCAACTATCATAAGAAAGAACAATGCCATCTTAAGAAAAATTAACAATAACATACTAATTGAAATGTACTACTCAATCATACAACTTTTGATTTTTGTCTTTAAGGTATTTATTCAAATAGTTTGTATGTAAATTGTAATAAAACACATTTAACACATTTCTTCAAATTATTTGCATGAAAATATATATAAATCAACTACAATAGTACTATGATACAACAGTTCTAACATACAACAATACTATACCCATTCACAAAACAACATTTTCATTGGGGCATTTCATCAAATAGTTTGTATACAAACTAATGTAGCAACTTCCTCTAGGCATATCTCCTAAATTATGGTAGTCCAGGTTTTGAAAACTGAACCAAATGATTAGCGGGAATTACCCTTGCTATGGTCCCAAGTTTCAGCCAATGGAACCTCCCAGATAATTTTTTTGATGCATGATGGAAGCTTGACTTCGTCTGATCATATATCCTAAAATATTATGACCCGAGATCTTAAAATTGGACCAAATGATCAATGAGATTTCTGCTCACTATGGTCCAAGTTTCAGCTTCTCACGCCTCCTAGTAAAAAAAATATAGCATAAATACCAACATGGCCTATGTAATGATACATTTAGCAAGCCTATGTTCCTCAACCAATGTTGTTACAAAAAATAATATATATAAAAAGCTACAACCAAATAGTATAATAACTACATCCATCATAAATTTGCTAAAGGGTATATACATGTACATGTAAACTTGTTAAAAAGAGAACTTAAATAAGAACACATATGATATACTTATCTTAAGTAAAATCTTTTTCAATCTAGAGCTGAAGAAATATGAGCTACTCTCCGTCCAACCATAGGCTCAGCTATGTTATAGTATTTCTCATAGATGGCCACCCTTGAGCCTGATCTTGATGTCTTGAGGGAAAAACTAAAGTTAGGGATTTAGCACACAATTTTTTAGATTAGATTTAACACAAAAAGTGCAGGCCACTCTCTTCCACACATAGTAAAGAATCTCAGTGTTCAATCTTTTCATTCCTTAACCAAACCAATAGACATTCACAAATGGCAATGCATGTCTACACAACATAAGAGAGTCCTTCTTTGATCTTTGCAGTCCCTCAACCCTATCTTCTTCAATGCTCTTCACGCCACACACAAATGGGATAACTCTCAGTCCTCGAATCCATTCAGTTCAAGGAGAAGACACTATAACACAATCAATTCTTGATATGCAAGTTGTCACTAATTCTCATGCCAATTCTAATTTTTGAGTGGGAGAGAGGTGTATGAGAAAGTAATAGAAGAGAGGAAAAGTAAAAGCTTAAAAACCATGAAGAAGAATCCCTCGATTGCTCCTCCCTCTTATTTTTATAATCACACATTGACCCTTCATATTCCCAATATTTCATCTTCTTGAGAAGACTAGCCATCACATCAAAGCGAAATATTCACCCAAGATACATTTTTCCTCTTAAGTCAAGTTTTCTCCCTCCCCAAGGCATCATAATATGTTGGTTGTCCCCTTTTTTCAACTTTAAATTTTTATTAATAAAAATAAGCATTACATCATACAATATAGTTTGAAATCATAGCATCAATGTTGGCACCCCAACATTATATGTCCTTAATTATATTACAAAATTTAGAGCGATGAAAAGGATGTCACTCTTTAATTACATATAAATAATGTTAATTATATTTAATTTAGATAGTTGAGAGAAATGATTGTTATCCTCTCCACTCAAATTAAATTCTCACAAATAACATATTAATCTCATATTAAATATATTAATATAATGAATCTAAATATCTTACTTCTATATATATAATAATAAAATAAAATAATAATTAATACATGAAAAAATGTATTTAAAATATCATAAATACTTTTAACTAGTAATAAAAGATCAATAAATTTCATTATTATTTAATTATATGGATTATTATTATTTTGAAATTCCTATTTACTTATATATAATTTATAAGTAATGTTTTATATCTTTCATAATAAATATGATTAATGCGAAAAGTTTTAAGTTTTCATTCATTGATTAGTACAAGTTTTTTACTTTAATGAAGTTGTTAGCATAATATTGAAGGAAGTACCAATCTTGCTAATATTCGAGATTGCATTAAAGTGTCATTAATAAACTTCCTAGTGCCATAAACATCTTATGGTATTTAACATTTGAACCCAATGCATTTGACGTAGTTAAGTGTGTGTATATCAATGTTTAAGTGTAGGAATATGATTATTCATTATAATATGATATATATTTTAAAGAGAAATTGTTATTTTTGAATTATAAAATTGTTGTAGTATTATATAATGCGTGAATATATATGGGAAAATTTATCATAATTTAATTGTCAAATCAATATTAAGGGTAATTATTATTGGTTGTTATTTATGAATGTAAGTTCACTCATCACTATTATTCAAAGAAAACCACACCACTTAGAACTACCTGTTGATGGTTTATAATGAGGCATGCTTTCACTTCTACCAGATGCCTTGGGATCTTGGGCCATTAACCTGTTTCCTTACCCAGGCATACTCGAGGCCCAGTTGTTAAGGATTGCTAATACTACATAGGTTTTGACAAACATGAATATTGGTGTATGAGATTTAATTATTCATGAGCTTTTTCATACTGCATCTTATCATTTGCAAAGATTTGATTTGTATGTTTTGTTATAGATTTGGGTTTTAATATATATTGAGTTGAATTTATACCAATTTTGAAGGTTGGAAAACACACATAGTGTGGTCTATTTACAAATGCCATCATCAATGTTGGAGTATGTTAATTTTCTACCATAATTCATAATCTATAATGTATGTGGGAATATGGGTGTGAAGAGTGAGTAACTAATGCTTGCGATGTTTGCATTGTTTATGATTTTGCTACAGTTGGGTTTGTGTCATGGTTCAAAACCGCCTTTGCTTCTTCCATGGAACTTCATTTCTAAGTTTGGGTGCTCCTATAGTTAGATTGCATGGAATTGAATTCCTAGACGTCAATAGTTGATATCTTCCAAGTTAACACAACTTCTCTAGAGTAAGGGGATTTTGTAGTATTTGGCTTTTTGGTAACAATGGTAACATTTGTGCTTTCTGTGGCCCTCTTATGTGCTAGTCTTGGGGAATACTAGTGTCCCACCTCAAAGCAAGGATTTAATTGACTAGAATGGTGGTTGGGGAGGTTCATGTGACTCTATAGCCCTCAACTTCCTAAAAACATGGGATAGAAAACAAAAATATTAGCGAGAGATTATGATAACTAAAACTAGTGTACAATGATAACAGTCATAAACTTAATGCACTAATGTAAATTTCATCTCTTTCACTTCGAGCCTCATTGTAACACAGTTTAGAGGCATGTAGCTGCCACATCTCTTTTGAGAGATAATCTACCATCGCCCAAGCTATCTTATTTTCATTCTGTTTGTAAGCATAATTCAATATTTTTCCATTAATGAAATAAATTGTTTTTCTCCTATATCTCTGTATTTATGATTATATTTGTAAGTTGTTGCGTTCCTGGTTAACTTCGGAACAACGACCCAGTTCATATCTAGGGTTTTGACATCTTGGCTTCAGTCAACTTCAATGATATGGTAGATCTGGGTTTCTCTGCTCTTATAATAGATTTGTAGATCTGATTTGTCATTTCTGCTGCAATCATATGTATTTGGCTCATTGATAGTAACAATAGTACTCAGCAATGTTTGACACAATGACCACAGTTGACATCAGTTTGTGTGAGCACATTATAGTCATCAATATGAGGATTCTGATTCCCAACATCATTAGATTTGTTTCATAGATATCATTATTGTTTTGTTGCACAGATAAAGTTATGGATCATTGTACTTTCTTTTGCCGCATCATTTGATAACGATTTAAGAAGAAGAAGATTTGCAAGGATTTTCCGCATAGTGGGTTTTTCCCTAGTCTTAGACCAATCCTGGTGTCTCTATATGTGTGCATGCTTTCTTCTATTGTTCCTTTTTGTATTCTGTTGCATTGATGATGATGGTGATGTTGTTTCTTCCTATGTAATTGCATATATTGATGTATAATGGCGTAGATCTTAATAATGTAATGATGAAATGGGGTGAACTTAATGTATTAATGATGAATTGCAACTATCATAGCAAAGAACAATGTCACCTTAAGAAACATTAACAGTAACATACTAACTGAATGTACTACTCAATCATGCAACTTTTGATTTCTGCCTTTAAGGTATTTAATCAAATAGTTTGTATGCAAATTGTAATAAGACACATTTAACACATTTCTTCAAATTATTTGCATGCAAATATATATAAATCAACTACAATAGTACTATGATACAACAATTCTAACATACAACAATACTATCCCCATTCACAAAACAACATTTTCATTGGGGCATTTCATCAAATAGTTTGTATGCAAACTAATGTAACAGCTTCCTCAAGGCATATCTCCTAAATTATAGCAGTCCAGGTTTTGAAAACTGAACTAGATTATTAGTGGGAATTACCCTCGCTATGGTCCCAAGTTTAAGCCAATGGAACCTCCCAGATATTTTTTTTATGCATGATGGAAGCTCGACTTCGTCTTATCATATCTCCTAAAATATTGTGACCTGAGATCTTAAAATTAGACCATATGATCAATGAGATTTCTGCTCACTATGGTCCAAGTTTTAGCTTTTCAAACCTCCTAGTAAAAAAATTATAGTAGAAATACCAACATGGCCTATGTAATGATACATTTAGGAAGCCTATGTTCCTCAACCAATGTTGTTACAAAAAATTATATATATAAAAAGCTACAACAAAATAGTATAATAACTACATCCATGATAAATTTTCTAAAGGGTAAATACATGTACATGTAAACTTGTTAAAAAGAGCAATTAAATAAGAACGCATAAGATATACTTATCTTAAGTCAAATCTTTTGCAATCTAAAGCTGAAGAAACGTGAGCTACTCTTTGTCCAACCATAGGCTCAACTATGCTATAGTATTTCTCATAGTTGGCCACTCTCGAGCCTGATTTTGATGCCTTGAGGAAAAAACTAAATTTAGGTATTTAGCACACAATTTTTTAGACTAGATTTAACACAAAAAGTGTAGGTCACTCTCTTCCACGCATAGTAAAGAATCTCAATGTTCAACCTTTTCATTCCTTAACCAAACCAATAGACATTCACAAATGGCAATGCAGGTCTACATAACATAAGGGAGTCCTTCTTTGATCTTTGTAGTCCCTCAACCCTCTCTTCTTCAATGCTCTTTGTGCTACACACAAATAGGATAACTCTCAGTTCTCGAAGCCATCTAATTCAAGGAGAAGACACTATAACACGGTGGATTCTTGTTACACATGTTGTCACTAATTCTCATGCCAACTCTAATTTTTGAGTGGGAGAGAGGTGTATGAGAAAGTAATAGAGGAGAGGAAAACTAAAAGCTTAAGAACCATGAAGAACAATCCCTTGATTGCTCCTCCCTCTTATTTTTATAATCACACACTGACCCTTCATCTTTCCAATCTTTCATCTTCTTGAGAAAACTAACCATCACATCAAAGTGAAATATTCACACAAGATATATTTTTGCGTGTTAAGTCAAGTTTTCTCCCTCCCCAAGGCATCATAATATGTTGGTTCTCCCATTTTTCCAACTTTAACATTTTTAATAATAAAAGAAAACATTGCATCATACTATAGAGTAGTTTTGAAAGGTATGGTATTCCGTATTAAGAGAAGCATCATAAGCCTTTGGTTCCTGAATAAGAGAGGCATCATAAGCCTTGGGGTACCTATGAATCTAATTGAAATCCCTTCGCAGGTAAGTTACGAGGAGCTAAGAGAGGCATTATAAGGTTTGCGTACCTATGAATCTAATTGAAATCCCCTTGCAGGTAAGCTACGATGAGATGATTCGTTCTCTCACAGATACTATGCCTAAAATGATGATTGTCCACTAACCACATGACCACCACTAACTACGAATTCTGACACGGGTTAATCATTACCATGGAGTAGATTTAGTCGTTACCAAACTCCATGGACGGTAATAATGTGAACAATGAAACATGGGTGCAAAGTCCAATGGCAAAGGATAAAATTGGAACGATGCTCGGCCGAGTGATGTTTGAGTAATGCTTGGCATCTAATCAAGAGAGACTTTATTGGGGCTCCACATTCACCATCATAAAAACTATATTAGGTGTATCTAAATTTCTTTAGAATTTATGAAATAAAAATGAGTTGATTTATATGGAGTTTAGTTTTTATCAAAGTTACATTATGTTAGTTGATTTTTGTGCAGTTTAGTTTTAATTTAATTATAAATGTAAGGAGTTGTCTAACAAGGTGGAGGAATTGCTTAGTCAATTAAAAGTGGCCAGAATCTAGTAAAAAAAAAAAAAAAAAATCATGTTTTTGATGTTGGAAATAAATTCAACACCGTCTAGGACACCTAAAATTTTGAAATTTAACAACTATAACTTGGATTTGCAAAAATCTTTGTCGGATTTTCTCTAAATATGACCGAAATTTCTATAGCTTTCCGGGCCACTCCTCCGCCTCGTTAGACTACGCGCAAATTTAAATTATGAAAAAGATTTGAAAATGAAAATTAATTATGGAAAATAAAAAATATTTAGATTTAATTTAATTTTACATAATTTTAATGAGTTTGAGTGGATTTAATGATTAGGAGCATGTGTTTTCTCTTAAGAGATTAGGAGTTCAAAAACAAGAGGGAGTAGAGTATTTATGTCTTCAACTTAGCAGTCAAATTACTACACGAAAATGAGTTCCTTGTCCCACAAACAAATAAATCTCATACACCAATTTAGTATCTAGCTTGATCATGACTTTAAAATTGCATAATAATAATATTAAAATATTTTATAATTAAATAACTCATTTTTTAATTTCATATTAAAAATAAATGAATTTAAACAAAAACTAACTAAAAAAATTCCCATCATTCTATTTTTTTATTTTATTTATATTTTTTATATTAAAAAAACACCTATAAATTTATCTTTAACAATGATCAATAAATAAATTACTTTTTGAAATATTACTTAGTTTATGAGCATGAACAACTTAGATTGACGCACATAATAACTTTACCCTTTGAAGCGTGTGATGGTCAAACATTCTTATTGTCCATATACATCATTGGATTTTTATTCTTTTACTTTTTCTATTATAATGTTTCTTATAGGATGGGTTTAGGATTACAAAGTGTGGTCCTAGAACCAGGTGTACCATGACGATACCTTTTGTTGAAGGTAAGGTTTGTGGGTTTTCGTGTAATATCAAAAATTCTGAATTATTGAATCCTTTAACATCAGAAACGCTTAATTATAAATATAATATATATAAACATTAATTACAAAATTATATATATAATTAGAAAAAGAAATATAATTTATTTTGATTATAAAAAATTGTTTTTTAAACCATTCATAACTATAAATATGTTCATAAATTAAAACATTGTGCAATTATATTTGGTCAAAAGCATCTTGTTTGTTATATTTTGGTTAAATTGCTTCGTCATAAAGTAGACTAGCAATTGCACCATATGTTGCAAAGGAAATGCCATAAAGCATAAAATCAAGAAGAAAAATTAAGAAGAAACATAACAAATAGAAGATTACTAAAAATAAAAACTAGTAAACAAAATAGCATTCAAAGCTAGAAGATAAAGAGAAATCACTTACTTTATGCCAAATTTACAGATTCTATAAATTCCAATAGCAAATATTTGATAAAAAATATGCTCTTTGTCAATATTGAATTGTCTCACTTGATCAAAAGCTTACGACCATTTACCGCTTGCTCTTAAGGTGAGTGGATTTTGCTTTGGTTGTCTTTTGTTAACTTCTTTTAGGCATTTGGATTGTGACACAAGAGCTTTAATCAAAACTTTTTTCAAAAATGACAAATTCAAAATTTACCATTGGATGAGCTATTTTAAAGCAAAGCTACAAAATAAATTTATCAATAAAGCTAGTCACTAACATAGCAACTTTACACTGTTTGATATGAGAGAAGTGGATCTTTTTTTGAGCATTGATTAAATAATTCTTTTAGATGACATAGCAAGTTTAATTCACTATTCAAAGGTACCATGGTGAACTCTTATGGTAGCAGCCATGAACTTTATTTTATCTAACCTGATATTCTGCCCGAGTTGGTTATGTATTTGACCAGGTAGGGGCCTGTAAATAAGCTCAAAATGATTTTTATGCCTTAGAAAGTAGAATTTATTCCTAAAAAGTGGTAAAAGGATGTGAAGTGTGGATTTGATGCTGAGTTATTTTCATTCCACGAAGGTTTGGTGCATATTTCTTGATCCTCTCCTAGTCATTTCTGACCATTTTTCAATATTGAATATGTTAGCTTCCTATATCAATAGGTTTCATTTTTCATGATTGACTAGGGAAGTGCCAAAAATGTTCATTCTTTTCATGCTACAAAGGTTCCATATTTTGATGAATTTTCACTATGTATAGGTGTTTAACTCCTGCCACAATTGATGATTAGCCAGACAGCTTAATCTTGGCTAGATCATGTTTGAATTTCACTTGTCTTAGACTGGAGAATAAAGGTCCGCACAAACAGTTTAAGCTTGGCAGACAAGTAGTTAGGCAGAGAAGCAAAGGGTGTCAACAGCTTAATCTGAGCCCTGGAAGAAATAAGGGTAGACTTAGATAGGAGGGCAACTAAAAGAAAAGAGAAGAATCAAGGTTTGCTAGTTCAAGTGCACCCAATGAAAATGAAGAGAAAATTCTAGGTATACTAGGTTGGGTAGGCAGTTTTGATGGTATAGAAGCATGGTTTGTGGGCAATTTGCTCCTTGGGAACAAGTTGTCATCTCATAAAATCATAAGGTACCATGGCAAGGTGGCTACAAAACAAATGGAGCATGACTAATTCCCCTCCCCATTTTCCCAAGAAACACTTACTAACATTCCCCCCAAAGGGTAATGAGATCTGCTCATTACCTTTAGTCCACTTCATCCCATGGCAAAACGAAGTGAAAAGATGTTTTACCTAGGCAAAACAAGCCACATTTCTTGTGTAAAAAGTATTTATTCCATCTTACCAAAGTTTCCTAAACTTCACCACTTGTCATCCTTTCATTCCCCCCTGGCCTAAGTTTTCACTCTAGCCTAAACCATACAAACCCATCCTCCACAATCATATTAACCTACTAACCTTATTATATAGCTCCTATGTACATTCCTTCCCTTACTATGTATAAAAACACAAAAATCCCTAAAAAATCTAATACCCTGACCCTTGGCTAACTATAGCCATATTTTAACATTTTACTAGGGAGTTATTGGTCCACCAAGGGCCAATAAAAACCCTCCACATGCCCATCAGGACTTATTTGGCCTCTGGCTAAATAAATAGCCAAAAACCCGCATTTTTCCCAAAAAACCCACTTTTCCAAAGTCCGAAAATGCACCAAAAAACATTACAAATCGCAAAAATTAAAGCGGGCCCCCCGTTGCTAAATGACCGCCACCTCCATCGCCCGCCAACCGTCTGATTGCCGCTCCCAGATCTGACGGTAGTCGGCGATTTCGGAAGCCCCAACTTGCCAAATGATAGCGTCCGGGGGATGGGCGGTATTTCCGCCGTACCGAGGATGCGTGTGTTCGGAGCCCCCTCCCTCGAAACCACTTTCCCGCAAAAGTGGTGCAATAATACCACTTACCACCCGCCCGCCTCCCTGCTGATGTCATGCCCATGTCACCTGATGATGTCACCCGCCATGTCACCCGCCACGTCATATGCCACGTCACTTGCCATGTCAGCATCCATACCCTGCCACATGACAAAAATGACGTCATGCTGACATCATCCCAAAAAAACGCCCCTAACCCGCCAAAGTCAAAATTTTCGGGTAAAAAGGGTGAAAACGTTTGTTTTTACCACTTACCTTAGTTTTTCCAAGCAACCTGTGCATGCAAAATGACGTGCAAAACACCATTTTCGACCATTCAAGCCCACCAACCAACAATTTTATTACACAGCTCGGCCCCTCAGCTCACCTGGTCACCTGCAAATTGGCCATTCCGCCGAGAAAATAGGTATTTACGACAATTTTCCCCCGACCCTGTTTTTATTTCTTTTCTCTGTAAAATTGGCCACAGAACCTATAAATTTGAAAAAAAGAACACTGTGTTGCTACCCAAATTATCCAGAACCTCTGTCTTACTAAAATTCACCACAAAATCACACAGTGAGCTAAAATTGAGCTCGTTCGGCCCTGCAAGCTCTCCAAGAATCCCCTAAAGCTGCCTCTTGCCCATATTTGAAGCTCATTGTGTCAAAGAAGCCCATAGCTCCTGTTTTTCCAGCTAAGTTCAATCCACAGAGCTAAATTGAAGCCAACAAACCAGTTTCAACGGTGAAAATCCTGGAGAAATCCACAGAGCCATCGTTCTGCCCATTTTGCCTGCACAGATTCAAAAGTTCCAATTTCAAAAGCAACAGAGCTTAGCCATGGAAGGTCCAGTGGCCTTAAACATCACTCCCCTCAATGCACCCCACAAAGAGTTGGAACATTTGCCCTTGGTTGATAGAGATTATCTAATTCAAGACCTAGTAGGCTACCAAAACCATCTTCAAGCAGTCTGTGAGCTCAGAAATAGTTACTTAAATCAAGATGATGTTTATGGCATTTGGGAATCAAACCTACCCAGATACTACCTCCCCTCTGTGAATATATTCCCTGAGATCATTCACCTCTGTGGTGAGAACTATGAGCCAACAAACAGGGCAATTAAGAGTCCATCTGGGACTACTCTTTTTTATATCACTCCTGAATCTATAAATTAGATGCTGAACTTCAAACCAACCCACCTCCAGTTTCCTCTTACCATGAAGTACTTGCTGGATTAAGGTCCCAAACTCTCCAGCTCAGACATAACCAGAATTGCCGAAGTGTTCATGAGAGCAGATAGCCAGCCTAAGGAGCCACCTCCTTTTCACTATGCCTGTTTCACTGAAATGGGTAGATTAGTGATTGATATGATATCTTTTGTGTTGGGGTTCAAGACAAGTGAGCATATTGATGAATCCATACTGGTTATGATGTCTATCTTTACCCCAAGGCAGTCCCCTGCTGTCAAATACAACTATGCCAAGTTTATCGCCAACAAGATGCATGACCAATTGTTGAGGCTAGATAGGGAGGGAATCTTCAAATATTCTTCCTATATCTATCATCTATTTTTATATTACCAACCAGATATCTTCCAATTTCCCAGTAGAAAATTGGACCATAAAGGGGAAAGGAGGTATGTGATTTTTTGGACCCCAATCTTCCATGATGTTTGCAACTCTCCCTACTCTTATTGTGAGTTTTTTGATTTATTTGTATACCCAATCTCTTCTCTCTTAATGAGAACTCCTCCTCCTAGACTGACACATGATATGAAAAAAATACTACAACTCTCCAAAAACTATAAAACAGGTGTTTGGTACTTCTACCAGAATCACACTATTCTGAGGATATATGGCTGTGAGCTATGCCCCTACAGGCTACCCAGATATGTGCCAATGAGACTGTTTTCCTTGGAATATTTTAGGCAATAAATCAATTCATATCTGAGTCACTTCCATAGCACAAAGAAAAAGGCCCGATTGAAACTCAGAGACCAATTAAGCCCCTTTGTTATGAACAAGAAAGAGGGATGGGAGGATGCTGATGAACTATTGGGTCAAACATTTAGACTCAAGAGAAGCTTTTGGTGGGTACACTATGACCCATATGGATTTATCAATGCAAGAAGGGTAAAATATAGGCTAGCACCCTATGAACACTGCAGCATCCCTGACATAGAAAAGTATGCCAACCAAGATGAGTGGTTGGAGGGCACACTAGTTGAAGAGTTAACTGAGGAAGAAAAAATGGAACAAACGATGAAAGATTTGGAAAAAACTCTTGACTTGGAATCTTTTGGGCAGGTGTCTTTCAAAAAGCCACAGCAAACCGGGGAAAGCTCATCAACTGCCACAATTGCACAACAGGTTGCCCAGGAAAGGACTACACCAACAACAGGGACAACAAAGGGCAAGGAGTTGGTAGTGGCAGAACAAGAAACCATGGAAGAACAGCCTGCTACCTCAAAGGAACACAGTCAAAGGCAAGCCCCTTCACTACAGACACAAGCACCAGAGGTACCAACACTGCAGACTCCTCTTCCTGAGGAGAGAAGTAAGAAAAGGGACCGAGAAGAGACCACACATGCAAGTGGGTCAATAGGGCAGCAAGAGGCCAAGAGGCAAAGGGTAGATCCTCCTGAAGAGGACATTGTGGAAAACATCACTAAAAGCCCAAGAGGAGAGATGGCCATCAACCAACAGACTTCTACTAGCTCTCACAAACAAGAAGGAGGAAGGCAACATGGAATGGAAGTCTCCTCCTCAAGGTCACAGGCCAAGAAACCATCAGACATCAAACAATCATTCATGGAGATTAAGGCTCAAAATGAGTCATTAAGAATTCAGTTGTATGACCAGTTTCTTAAGATGACACCCTCCAAACAGCATAGACTAGGGGCAGCCTATGACATCAAGGAGGAGAAAATGATTTTATGTCATTTCAAGCCCAAGGTTCAGTAGCCACAGTCTGTAGCTGACTACATAAGGACCAACCTAGAGGTCCTTTCCAAGGACATTCACACAATGGACCAAATCGAATTGCATAAACAAACGGGTGAAATGGTCTATGCCACACTGGCAGACAAGGCAATGCTGGCCCACCAATTAAAAGAGTCATTGAGTAATACATCTGCTCAATTGGATTTAGAGAAGATATCTTCTCTAGCCAAAGACAACCGAATAAAGACTCTGGAAGAAATAATTGTTGAGTTGGGACATGATCCCAAGGATGCCAAGGGCATCAAAGCATTGATCAAAAAGAAGGAGGAAGATATTGCTGCCCTTAGAAAGCAATTGAAGCTGCCTGTCACCATGCATCCCCAAACAACAAAACTAGCACAAGAAAAAGCAGAAGAGGATGTCATGTATTTATTGATGAGAATGAACCAAAGGCTGATGCAGATAGAGCAAGAGTTGGAGAAAGCATTGCAAACTAAGCAGGGAGAGTTGACCTCCCAGCCACCCGAAACAACTCCAACAATTGTCTCTGCTCCCCTCACAGACATAGTAACAATCCCTCCCACTGAGCCACCATCCACAACAGGTACAATAACCACAGATGCTACAACAGCAGCAAAAACAAAGCCTGAGACCATCATGAGGATGGAGGAAATGATGAAGGCAGTGAAAGACGTAGAAGCTCAGATGTCAAAGCTCAAAGAGACAAAAGAAAGACTAGCCAAGCTAGAAGTGAGCTATGACAAGTAAAAAATAACAGTGGCAGAGAAGACCAGAGAGGTGAAGGCCCTGGAGAACAAGGTGAAATCACTGGAAAAGGATCTCACCTTGCATAAACCTCTAGCAGATATTAATATGATTTTGTGGACCAAGATTGGCCAGTCCATTACTAACCAATGGCGATCAATTCAGACAATGTATGAACAAATTGAATTAATAGAAAGGGCACAAGAGCAAATACAAAGGGCCTGGGCATCATTAGGAAATATGCCTGAGCAGGCCAATGCGCTCATCCATTTTTTGAACACCAATACTAAGGAACAATTAGTAGCTTTAGAGATCATTGACAGGACAGGAACCATTTTGACAATAAAGAAGGTGCTAAAAATGAGAACTCTTATACAGAATCTGGAAAGAAAGTGTCAAGAGATGCATATGGATATTAATGCCTTCACAGAGAAATTCACAAACTTGCAGCAAAAGGGTCTACCCAGTTTAGTAACAAGTAATCAAAAACTGTTATCACATCAACAGTATGATCATCGGGTGAACATGTATGTAACAAATCAGATCACTACATCATCCAGTAGCTCAGAAGACACAGGACCTCTTTCCGGGCAGAGCTTGTATGACAAATTGGAGAATTTGTTTCTTATAGAACATGAAATAAATCATCTTTTTGAAGTCAAGCCTAATTTTTACAGGTATACTGAGGCTGATGAAATACTGTGAAAGATACAAAGGCATCAATTGCCCACAGAACACTAGTGGCAAAGTATGCTAGAAGTTTTGCCTAAGTAAATTTGGATCTTTTTGCCTATGTACACCTGGTCAAAAAGCAAGACACGTGGCAGATATGAAGGAAGGAGCTCAAGCCAGGATCAGGACACATTAAAGATGAATCAAGAGTAGGTAAACAGATCAGGACAACAATGCAGGAAAGAAAAACAAGGACATAACTACCAGCCGAATTCCAGGGTGAAAAGTCTAAAATATCTTGTTAGTTAAAGCAGCCAACACAACCACAATAACTCCTACCTTCATTTCTGCATTTATTTCTCTGAAAAAGTAGCTGAAGGAAGTTATTGATCCTTATCTTATCCTCAAGATATTTTCTAAACTCTCTTTTCGTATAAATACCCCCCCAAATAATGTATTCGGGGTTGGTGATTCTCCTATTGAACTGCGTTGTAACTCAAATATTTATTAATACAAAGGGCGTTGAAATGCATTGTTGCTGGACCTTCTGAATGTGGATGTGATGATTCTGGACTCTGCTACATAATTCTTGTGTCTTTCTTTGGCTCAATAAGTTATTCTAACTGTGTTTTGTGTTTGCAAATCTCATATATGTTTCATGATCTTAACAATAGGGAAAAAGAATAGCCCATAACTTGTTTAAATACACTCTATGTTCAATTCCTGCTGTTATTTATGTTTTCTTCACAATTAGCATAAATAGAAATTCTTAAATGCTTCCGTTTCTACTAATTCCCTCATTCTGAACATTGTCAAGGAATTATTCACTGGTCCTTGAAAATATTCAAGCACCTTCCCTCTGCCACCATGATAAAGGATTCTTGACTGCCCTTTATCCCCTGGCCTACATCCCATCAATCTTTAGCTTTCAATATTGTTCCAAACTGATTATCTTGCTCTGTAGTATTTCCTATCATCACAGAAACACACTCAACAGTCCATCTTCATAGACTCCATTGCCCAATGGAACTAACTCTTTTAGACTTGCATCCTACCTCTGTTTGAAATCACCATCCAAACCCATTCAAAACAAACCACTGCACATCATAACTATCATAAAAACTTCAAATAAAAAAAGTTAAATTATACGGAGAGAGCCCTCTCTGGATGCAGTTTGGCTAGAAATTGCATCTAAAAGATTGGTTAGTGGTTACCTCGGCCGTATTCCCCTTTCTCACAAGTTTCGCGGAACAACCTGAGTGATAACATCATTGGCGACTCCACTGGGGACCGAATGAATGTTTGTTACTACTGTCTAAATCTCTAAAGCTACTTCAGTCCTACTCCAATTTAGCTTTCGATTCTAAACAGTTGTCTCAAAGATTTGTTTGGCCATCCTTGTTTCAAACCTCCCTGAAGGAAGGCCCCAAATTCTCCTACATTTTAGTAGCTTCCTTCAAAATATTGTCAAAACTTGTATCCTCCAAGAATTCCTAGAAAATACCAAAACATACTTAGAAGCTGGCTCCAAAGAAGAAAACTCGATACACAAGGTCAAACCCAGACCCAAAATCCTCTAGCTATTTTTGACAATCCAAATCTGATTGCTAAGAGCCTCAGGAAACTAGAAAATCAAGAGAGTTCTGTTGATTCAAACCTTGAACCATCCCAATAGAAATCCATTCAAATTAAACCTACTGCAACAAATTCTCAAACCCTTCTTCCTACTGCTGTAGCTTCTTCCAGTCCACCTTTATTACTCCAAACTCTGTTTTCCACCCCTCCATCCACAACACTTATCTCAGCCCCTACCCCTGTGCTTCTAGTTGTCCCACTTTTCCTTGCTAATATGGCAAATAGATATGCTCCCCTACAGTTGCCTGCCAATCCAGGGGCTATGCCACAGGATTACCAGGGAAAAATTACCTACTTTGATGGTACAGGCACTTAAACTGCTCAACAACATACCAAGAGGATGACAAACTATTTTGAAAACTATGAGATTGATGATAATGATGTTAGGATGAAAATTTTTGTCTAAAGCTTAACTGGTGATGTAAGGGCATGGTTTAGGTCACTCCCTGCAAACACGATAGCTAATCCAGATGCCCTTTATCAAACTTTCCTAAATAGGTGGGAGAAGAAAAAGGACCCTTTACACATCTTAACTGAATATGAAAATTTGAAAAGAGGCCGACAAGAGAGTGTCCAAGATTATTGTGCCAGATTCAACAATACATACCTTGCTATTGCAATAAATCTTATACCACCACCAGACTTAGCATTGATTAAATTCCCTGATGGTTTTGACTCAGACATGGCTTACCAACTCAGGGAGAGAGCTCCCCCTAGCCTTGAAGATATGCAGAGTATACCTGTGAGTGTTGAAGCTAATCTAATTTCCAAACAAAATCGAGCTAGTACTGAAAGAAGAACAACTTTGAAAGAGGAACCCTCTGCCTTTGAACAGAAACTTGATGCAATTATTAAAGGCATGGACAGGTTGGGAGACAGAGTGGAAACTATTGAGAGGAAATCTTCATGGGACAGCCAATCAAACAACAATGCAAGGAATCCAAACTTTAGGAAAAATCAAAACCCCAATGTAGGAAAAGTTGGTCCGAACCAAAGCATAAGGCCTCCCTTCCAAGAAAACTATGCAAAAGCTTCCACATCTAGTGAACCAATAGAGGACCCACACATTAATCTAATGGGTCTCAACAATGGCCAACCAATTTTCCTAACTCAAGAAGACCAAGAGGCTCATACTCGTAGTCAATGTCAAATGAAATCAGGGGAATCCTTTGATTTTAAGCAAGGATATGAAACAACTGTGTATGAAGTCCATAAGCAATACAACTTGAGAAGTAGGAGAATAGACATCCCTGATGATCCTAAGAAAAAGACAATCAAGCTACCTACCAAAACTAAACCCAAGGACTCTCATGTACCAATCATCCCTAAATCCACTTCCAATCCAAATAATCCAATAGTTGAAGATGTTTCAAACAAAGATGAATCAAAATAGCACCCTACATCTGTCTCTCCACTCAGAGAAGTGGAAGAAGAACCATTGGAAGATGGTGAGCAAGCAACCCTAGTTCATCACAATATTCCAGCAAAAGAGGCAGTTGTTGAAAACTTAGTTCAAAGACACAACCTTGTTGCCCAAAATATCAAAACACAAACAGAAAAACCCTTTCATATGGAGGCGGAAATAAGTAAGTTAAAAGTGTCCATCCCATTATCTGAATTAGCAAGGCATGAAGAGTTTAGGGAACAAATCAACAGATCATTACAAATTTCAGAAAATAAAGATTCAGTGAACATCCTTGATGATCAACCAGAACTTATATTTGGCCCTGAAGCAAATGGTAAAACAGTAGATGGAGGTGTCCCTCCCTTTTATGTAAGTTTAAACATTCATGACAAGGTGCTTCACAATGCAATGTTTGATTCAGGAGCTTCACATAATCTGATGCCAAAATCTGTCATGGAAAGGTTGGACCTAGATATCACAAGGCCATACAAAGACTTGTTTTCCTTTGATTCCAGTCAGGTCTGGTGTCTAGGCTTAATCAAGGATCTATGTGTGTCATTAGTCCAATATCCAGCCAAGACAATTCTCATGGATGTGGTGGTAGCTGATATTCCACCTAGGTATGGAATGTTGTTATCCAGATCCTGGGGTGCCAAGCTACAAGGGCCTTTGAAACTAGACATGTTTTATGCCACTATCTCAGTCTTCATCCAGCCTAAAAGGCTATACCGAGAAACTTTGATGAAGTATGTGGTAAGTAGTCAAGAAAAACCCCAAAACTTTCCCATTTATTCTATACATTCAGACATGGACTCTTTTATCTTATACAACACTGAAATTCAAACCCAAACTGATGTAAAGATGGTGACTTTAAGTTAGGATGAATTCCTAGACAAAGAATCCACAGTTCAGATTCAAGAAATCTTGGAAAACAATAAATTAACAGTCACACATAAAGAATCCTATGAGACTGTAAATCCAACTATCCCTGCTGAGCAAATGGAAAAAGCTCCTAATACCAGTGCAAGTCAAGAAAACATATGGTATCTAGATTTTGATGGATCTGTTAATAAGCTAGGAGCAGGGGCAGGGGTTTGGATACACAATATGAAGGATGACCACGCTGAGGGACATGCATTTAGATTAAAGTTCAGGTGCACTAACAACATGGCCGAGTATGAAGCCCTCCTTTTAGGACTCAAAGTGATAAAAAAACTTAGGTGCAGCTCGGATATCAATTTTGGGAGACTCTGACCTCATCATTCAACAAATAAAGGGTAACTTCATCACAAATGATCTTAGGCTGAGGTCATATAGAGCTGCTACAATGGAAATTCTCAACACCTTTCTTGAAACTCCACTGACCAAGATTCCAAGGAATCAAAATATGCATGCCCATAGTCTAGCAACTTTTGCAAGCACTTCAAATTGCCATTCAAGCCTAATCACCTATTCACTACTGAAATAAAACATAGACCTGCAGTGCCAGATAATGTCAAAAACTAGCAGGTGTTTGAAAATGATACACAAATCAACAATTTCCTGACTTTGAAAGAAGAGTTCACAAGAACAAAAATGGATACCAACAGTATAGAGGAAAACAACCAAATGGACAAAGTTGAAACACATATCTCTGCTGAAACAACAAACCAACTTCTACATCCCACCAAGTTCACTAAAATAGATTTACAACAACTTCAGTAAAAAGAAGGTGAGGATGCAATTGCAGCAGAATGTGAAGTTATTGAGCTGAAGGATAACTTTCTACCTACAGGCCTCACTCCTTTAGAGGATATTTTTGACTAAAATGACATCTCTAGGAAACCTAAAATGCAGCCATTAAACACAGAAATTGAGGACTGCAATCTAGGAACTGCAGAAAATCCCAAAATAATAAAATTGTCCAAAGCTCTGCCTCCTGACCAAAAACTCAAGTATATTGAATTGTTAAAATAATTTCAAGATGTCTTTGCATGGAGTTATGAGGACCTAAAGTCTTATGATACTACAGTAATCCAACACACCATACCTCTCAAAGAAAACCAAAAACCTTTCAAACAGAAACTTAGGAGGGTCAACCCTGTGTTGCTCCCTTTGATTGAGAAAGAAGTTAAGAGAATGTATGAAGCTGGAATTATAGCTCCAATCAGATTCTTTGAATGGGTCTCAAATTTAGTGCCCACTAGAAAGAAGACAGGGGAGATAAGGTTATGTGTTGACTTGAGAAATTTGAACAAAGTCTCTTTAAAGGACAATTACCCTTTACCCAAAATGGATCATATGCTGCAAAGGGTAGTGGGTGCTTCAAGGATATCACTGTTAGATGGATTCTCAGGCTTCAATCAAATCCTAATGCACCCTGATGACCAAGATAAAACTGCTTTCAAAACCCCTTGGGGAACATTCAAATATGTGAAAATGCCTTTTGGACTCAAGAATGCAGGAGAAACTTTTCAAAGAGCCATGGATATTGCTTTTGCTAAAGAAATCCATGACTTCTTAGTCATTTACCTAGATG
>APFE030637419.1:72528-119476 GCA_000404065.3 Pinus taeda
GAAATTGTTGCATGTCCCCACATAGACTTCATGTTTGATTTTCCTTAACTAATTAACTCAATATGAATTAATTAATTATTTTACAAACAATTGCTAAGATCAAATTTGAATTTTACATCAGTATTTTAGTTCAGGGACTAACTAAAATAGGAATCTATCCTGAACTGCTAAAAGTAGCAATAATATTTTTAGCACTTCCATTTTTCATTCCTTGTTGCTTAGTCTAGCACTGGTACCTGAACTGCTATTTATAGCAGTGCTATTTTTAGCAATTCTATTTTTAGCATTTCTTGTTGCCATTTTCAACATGTTGAAAGGGTCTTAACACTATTTTAAATCAATGACTAATTGAAAATCCTTCTAAGTGTTCATTTGGAGTTCAAGAGGTGGAATATTCAGGTCATATTGTATCGCATGAGGGTGTCGAGGTGGATCTTAACAAAATAAAAGCTACAAGGGAATGGCCACCCCTAAAGACCTTGAAGAAACTTAGAGGTTTCTTAATATGATGGGACATTTATCATAAGTTTGTCAAGAATTATGGTAAAATAGCAACACCTTTAATAAAATTATTGAAGAAGAAATAATTTTCTTGGAATAAAAAAGAAACCAAATCTTTTGAAGAAATAAAAAAGGCCATGCATACAACTCCTATCTTAGCAACACTCGACTTCAAAAAAACCTTCATTATGGAGTATGATTCCTTAGGCCATGGTATATGTGCATTTTTTATGCGAGAAGGAAGGCCCCTTTCCTTTGAAAGTAGATGAATTAAAGAAAATAACTTACTTAGACTCATCTATGAAAATGAAATGTTGGCCATACTACACATAGTTAAGAAATGGTAGCCATACCTAATGGGAAGACACTTCAAAGTTAAAATAGATCATGAGAGTTTAAAGTAATTCTTGGAGCAAATACTACCTTCAAAAGAGAAAAAAAAAATGGGTCACAAAGATGTGGGTTATGACTTTGAAATCATATACAAAAAGGGAAAATGAAATATTGTGGGTAATGGGCTCTCAAGGAAAGAGAAAGACACAAAGGGTTTATTATGCACTATTTCCATTCCACAATATAACTGGGCGGAAGAATAAATGATATAATGGAATTAATATGATAAGGTATGCAAAATCATTCTACAACTATAGGAGGACCCTGATGTGGTAGAAAAATATATGTGGAAGAAACATTTGTTTTCGTGTAAAGATTGCTTATACTTATGTAAGAATTATCAACTCAAATACAATGTCCTTTTGGAATTACAAACTTCTCCTATAGGAGGAAATTCAAGGTTCTTAAAGGCATATCATAAGTTTTAGAAATATTTTTTCTAGGAAGGCCTTAAAGTAGATGTGTAAAAGTTTGTTGCAAAATGTGTGCTATGTCAACAAAACTAGGGAGAGACAGCTGTGCTGAAGTAAAATTATGAGTGCAGACACAAACAATTCCTCTAGCCCAGTAATGGGTCTAGCCACAACTGATGCATTCTATGGAAGATTTACTTAGGTTAGAACCAATTAAGAGGGCCTACCTCTTAGTACGCTTATCTTGTTTGATGATGACCTTGCTTGATTGCTCCAATTGTCTCTCGCCTCCTTCTTCGAACACCTGAAACAAGTAAACAACAACAAAAAACAACCGTGATAATAGACAAATTGTAATTCAACCTACTTAACAAGTCAAGAAGCATTAAGCCATAAACATGTGAGATGAGACATTATGTAGGAAATCAATCGATAATTGCATATATATATATCAAGAAAATATTACAACCATTGTCTTGACGTTGTTGTTCTCCTCTCACAAAACCAGGTTCCCACACACTTCCATTAGCATTCCATGATGGCCTCAACAAAGATATTTTTAAGGCTCTTCCCTTTAGGCTTCACACTAAACCAAATTCACACTTCTCCCTCACACAACTAGAGAGCTACAACTATGGATAGCTTGTTTTTTACTCCAAACTTAATTAGCACTAGCACACCCACATTAACACTTCAACACTAGCTCGTGCTTGGGAAAAATGGAGGTTTATATAGCATGAATGGATGGGAGATGGTTCCTATTCTTATGGGATAAGGTCTTATCTCTTCAGGTAGTTCCAACCTTATAGGGGAAAGGAGCCCAAACTAACATCCTCGACTCCATCTGTCCAAACCATTTACCAGACTTCCGTTACGAAGCTTCTAGAGCTGGAAGCTCTGACTCCTTATTTAAAAAACTTTCCATAAGAGGACCGACGTGATAGGAAAAAAGCTCAGTCACCCTAGTCGGAACTAGGGACAGTGTTAATCCATGCATATCGACGTGAGGAGGACAAGGGTCATTAGTGCCAGTCTTGTAAACTGGTAAAAACAAAAGATTTTGGGGAAATGGTGCAAAAGGGAATTGTTCTGCTCATGAAGAGGGACACAATGGGAGTTTCTTCATGAAGGGAAAGCACATAGGGTTCACTGTAGAGGTCCTCCAGGATCAAGGGATGGGGAGTACAAGGACAGTGACAAAATTCTTTGTAACAAATGCCCCCTAAAGCGTGAAGGCTGAACTAGAGTGAGGGATGAAATGCTTTATGAATCAGTGTGGGGAACCGGAGTTGGTCGTTGGAAAACCTGCAAGCAAGTACATATACATATGCATAACTAAAAACTCTGTCAAATTATACATGAATCGTCATATGGATGCAAACATCCAGAGAAATATCATGCAAATGGATCCAGGTATAGGAGCAGCCATCCAATAAAGAGGATCATATCAAAACCAAGGTATGGCCGTAGCCATCCAATAATAAGAAGGATCACATATGACAACTCATGGTACGGTCACAACCACCCATCTAAAAGAGACATATATATCAACATGATCATGTCACATCACCTTGCAACCTGTACTTTTGTAATCTGAGCCCAGGGTGTTGCACTCCAACACGACCTGATCAAATTACAAATTCTAACATGTGAATAGATGTGTTGACGTCGAACATGCTAGAAAGTCGCTTGATTACCAGTCAATAATTTGAACCATTAACAAGTGTGAGAGAAACCACCAATAATGAAAATGGTCCTCAAGGTACTATCAACACAATTCACGGAATTTGAATAGAGGAACTGAAGTCAAACACTCGTGAAATCACCTGATCGAAAGCCAATGACGTGAACTTGTCGTTGAATGCAAAGAACTTGCAATTAGGGCATGCAAGCTCTAAGGTACTGGAAGGGAGTCTCTCGGTCAACTTCTTAGATAATGAACTGAAGTCAACAGGAAGCGACCGTGTCGAAGGAGGGTCATAATGTATCCCACATCATCGGCACGAGACAAAGGGATGCAAAATGATTTTGGATGATACAGAGAATCAGAGGTAAGTGTAATTGTAGAAGGACAACTCTTGAACATATCGGCAACACTACTGGAAGTTTGGCAGCCTATGGATCCATAGGATTAGTGGTCATGATGACATGGTAGAGATCAAATGGAAGGCAAAAATAAACGGCCCAACCTAGGGAGGTCAACGATACAAAGGAGGATATCCTAATCTGATGCAAAACAGAAAGTTTCATGTTCAAGATTGAGCTATCGACACAATTGATTAGATTTCCAAATTTCCCCCCACCATTTCTGGCAGGTACCGCAATTATTTTTTAATCACAAGCCTGAAGGGGATAACATATGATTTCACTGTAAGTTCATCCTTCTAATGAATTTGACCTACTAAGTTTAACAAGCCCTAGGAAGGAGAAGCTCATGTTCATCATGGTGACGAATCCGATGTCGTTTAATATTTTAATGAGTTTGACAAAGGTGTAACTTGGTACCTTTTTCATGTTTAGACAGTTTGAAAAAGACATAGAAAAGAAAACTCCACATGGTCCCTTTTCATACATTGTGTCTCTCGAGCTCGAAAAGGTAGAAAACGATACTTGAGAGAACCACTTGACCATTCCAGTTAAGGAGTACCTTTTTTGTAAATAGTGCATCCCAACCCGAAAAAGGGATCAACTTATACTGGGTGTACGACGTTTCACATCCATTAACGAGTTCAAAACGAAAAGGGCTGAGCTATCTTTTTGTTTTTAAATGGTCGGAAAAGAGCTTGAAAGCATACCCCCCATTTTATTCTCTTTTATGAGTCAAAAGGGAAAAATACTCGACAATATTTTCATATGAATTTTACAAGTCAAGAAAAGAGCTAAAATGTGGCTCAGCATCATCATCGAACATCCATCACCTGTCGCTGCACAAAAAGGTAAAGTGCATTATCCAATTCTTGAGGAAAAATAGGTCAAAACATTTACAAAACCTATCATTTCATGAAAAACTGAATAAAAGGGAGGAAAAGTAAATATTTTTTACCATTTACCATTTTACCTTGCTGTGAAAGACTTTTCACCCACTTTTGCCCTAATTGTTCTGGAGCAGATTATGGGAGATTCGGATGGTCATTCTCCAAGCCACTAGTTGCAGGTAAGAGCCAAAGCCCTAAGCTCCATTTTCATACCATTTATTCCTGTTTTCATCCATTTTTTGGATTTTTGAGGGAGGTTTTGTAAAAAAAAATTCGCCTATCGTGCTGTCGATGCAACTCTTTTTAAAACAGGCACGTCGGTGCTTTGAATAGGGAAAAAATCAGTTTCCCTTCAAAACCACCATTGGAATCTGAATTTTATTGGCCAAAAATGATTATTGATTTAAATATATGGTTTTTGCAAGAAAGAAACATCGAAAATGGTAGACTGTAAAGAACGTGAGCACGAAGATATGAACACTCAGGCACTGAATGATTCAAATTACTTGAATTCTTTGAGGAAATATGGGATCCTCAATTTCTTTAGCACACCAAGAATGTGGGCCCAACTTGAGCTGCTTTGATACTTAATTAGACTCTGGGACATAAATTGGGAAATATTCATCATTGGTGACCAGGAGCTGGAGTTAGAAACTTCATACATATATTTCATCACAGGACTATCCTAGAGAGGGGAACCAATCAACCTATATGGGTCATGACCGATTGGGGCAAGCATATCCATGTTGCTTGCCGAACATTGCCTTGAGGCCCTCAAATATAAGAGTGGCAAGATTGAGATTGCCACCATGCGAGATCTGAAACTCAAAGTGCTACTATTGATTATCAACAGAGTGGCGAGGTCCTAAGCAATGCACGAGACTAACAAGTTGAAATTTCTATATGCCATTGACTGCATGTCACCAACACTATTCAATTGGGTAGAAGCTATGAAGATCAACATAAAACACTAGCTGACAAAATCTAAGGCGGGGAATCTGAAGCAATTTTTCTTCAAATCCATACTAGTGACCTTTTTCTTTGAACGAGTGTCATTGTTCCAGTACCAGTTGACTGAGGTAGATCCTCTAAGTCGTTTGACGCCTAGGATCACTGGGGCCCAACATATGTCTTATAGGACTGCCTTCTTTTCATGGCTATGACGACAACTGATCATCATGGAGGATTGGCCATACAGTGGCACTGACTTCCGTGGAGATCTGAACATGCTACTGCTAGATGGAGAGGATTTTGACGACGAAGGTAAAATATATATATATATATATATATATATATTTTTAATTTTGTGATTTTTTAGATGTTTTTGATATGTATGTGTTTATAACATTTCATTTTTCCAATGCAGATGTTGGATCAGAGCATCCTGCTAGGATGTCCCCAATAGCCAGGCGCGTCGCCCGCCAGTTTGATGTTGTCGCTCCTTATCAGGAGGGGAGTGACAACAAGGAGGAGGTCACGAGGAACCTTAAGGGGTTTAATCATGGTATTCCAGAGTATGCTCGAGTGGGAGACATTCCTTTCCAGTGCTAGAGACATACGATGGGAGTATCGGATTGGATCCTCCGATTTCTTACTCGTGTTGCATGAGCCGTGTCATGCTACCATGATCACCATGCTGATTAGTTCCTAGGTCCAACATTTTACATTTTTGAGGCCTGTGTGCCATGGATATATGAGGCCTACGATTCACTAAAGTTATTTTAAACACACATATTTTTTTGGGGTTTTGATGTATCAAACATGATCACACACACACACACACACACACAGATATATATATATATATATATATGCTGTATTTTCTTGCTTACTATGGTACAAATGATTTTTTTAATCTTTTCACATGTTTCGTAAATGTTTATCCAACACATAATTAGCTAATGCATTTGTCAATGTATTCATGCGTCTAGGAATATGATGATATGTAATGTAATCAAAATGCCTTTCCAGTAGACGAATACAGAGATACATTCTCAGTATCTGAGGGCTTCTGATGGAATATTACCCGTTGAGTTGAAGGACAACAAGCTGTGAATCCAGGTTGACAACCAACTCTCAAATGTCAAGAGCAATGGCTTTTGACAACAATTTGATGACTTCACTGTATTCAACAATGTTGTTAGTTGCGTGACCTAAACAAATACCTTGAAGATCAACCAACTCAGTGCGAGGGTCATAAATAGCCCATGCCACAGAGGATAGATTCCAGGTACTATGGCGAGCACCATAAGTGAAACCAATGTGAGGAGTCACAAACATCTGCAAAGTAGGGAAAAACATAGTAAACAGGAAAGTTGTTTGAAAACTAACACTCCAAACTACACTGCACAAAAATGAATGACACACTAATGTACACAAGTAACCATGAAAGATGATCTAAGCATAATACTTTTTGAGAGAGTCCATGCTAGGACTAGGGTAATCGATCAACATAGATGAACGCTGGAGCTTTACTGTTGACATCATGAGTAAGCATCGACTCGGCCAAATAATAGAGTAAAACTCATATAAGGCTTTGCCCCCATGCCCCCTAGGCGAGGGAGGGTTAAGAGTCAGACGATAACCCCATTGCAATAATGGGAAATTGGTAACAACTTGGGGAGGAAGAAAAATCCTGAATCCATGAAGGGATAAATGTGCCCTTAGTTGAAAGAGCTTGACCACGTTAGGATAAACTGACATGTCAATAAGGAGTGGAGAAGAGAACTCCTTGAGACTAGTAGACATGATCGTCGAGCTAGGCAGAAATGAGGAACGATGATGAGTATCATTCCAAGGTGGTTCCTCAAGAGACATTACTTCAATGTTTTGTCAGCAAGAAAAGTCTCGGCTAAGGGATTAGGAGATTCTGAAGCACCAAGCCATGGGGATTGAGAATACGTATCGAGAGAAGTCCTTGAAATAGGAGAATCAGAGGATACATAACTCGAGGCCGAAAAAATATCCACATAATTGATTTCGGCAGGACTAAGTGGCATAACCTCGCCCTAGGTATCAACAACATCCCGTGAAGGTATGACCCAAGGATTAGATTTATCCAAGATCATGTTGACAAAGGCAAAATGAGGAAGTGGGAGTGAAAAAATTCCCATCAAGGCAAAATCTTTAAAAATACCTAACCCCACACTCTCATAGGGAGCACCAGTGTGCTTGACATATGGAACATTTCCATCCAAGGAGGAAGAGGCAAAGAAGGAAGCTGGTCGACAGCGAAAATCTTCCCTTGATGTGGAAAATGAATCACGTGGAAAAGGGAGGAGGCTACACCATGCATAGCATGGGTCCAATTCCGTCCAAGTAGAAGATTGTAATTGAGATTAGCATCAACAATCTCTACCTCGACTTGTATGATCTTGCCCTCCAACGTAATGGCAAGGTTAGGTAAGACACCAAAGGGTTGCAAATCGCAAACGTCAAAAGCTTCCAAAGTGTTCGGGGATTGGTTCAACATAGAGGAACCAATGGCCTTCCAACATGTGATTCACATGATGCAGGTGGAAGCACCTTCATCGATGACAGTCCTGTGGATATACGTTTCATTGATGATTACCTGAATGGGAAAGGCAATCTGATGAGGCAGGTGCGGAATGTGGTTCTCTAGATTAAAACATATCAAATTGGAATCGATAGGATCAATACCCCCAATAGCTGACAACAAAGATTTCTGCTAAGAAAGACAGCTTTGGAGCACCTCAAGGGTGGATATAGCAGACAACGCCTGAGACAAATCCTCAACAATATTATAGTGCTGAGCGGCTCAGGCATTGGGATTGTACAAGGATTTCCTTAGGACACCTCAAGAGGGTGGCCGAATAGCAGAATCAAGGTTAGGGCGCTCGATATGAAGAGGGCCAGAACTTGGGGCAGAAGAAGAAGAGGTGGCCTCTTTCTCTTTCCTGGCTGTCGGAGCAAAGGTTTGGTAATATTTTGATCTAGTAGCCACATTAATAGGCATAGTCATCGTGAATACTTGAGATCCTGAGGAAGCAGATGATTGAGGTTGGTCTACCATTTGAGTCTGCTGAGATGGAAATGGCTCTTTCAAGACAACTGGGGTCCCTTTGAGAAAACGACTAACTTCAAATCGCCGGGGACAATCCTTGGTATAGTGATCCTCCTTGCAAATAAGGCACGAATACTTAGGCTTCCATTGTGAAGAACCGCCAGCAGACGACTTAGGAGGACCCTGCTTTGTGGCATCGACTTTACTCGCCTTTGCCTTTCTTCTTACCTTTTGAGAATTTGTTCACTGTGGTAGACTGGACAACGTGGACCTTTGAGGTTTTACCAGGGCTAGGTGGATTCTGGGAGGAACTATTGGAAGCAGTGTTTGAGATCGTCTTCTCTTTGGAAGAATATTTAGCAAGGGTATGGGACACTAAACCAATTACTCCATCAACAAGAGGTGTAACCTACGAATTTGATGTCGTGGGATTGGATGATGGTTACGGAGCATCGGGAAATAACTCATACAAAGTGCTAGACTGAGAGTAAACTAGATCTAAGTACTGGGCATGAGAAATGGCTTATTCTTTGGTAACACATCCACCCATAGCTATATCACGAGAAATTGGAGCTACGAATGACTTAGTAAACCATTCGGTGAGCAACTGACCAAAAATCTTGAATTTTATCAGGCGACGTCTACATCTCCATTCATGGATGTGATTGGAGATGTGCGTTGCAGTATCATGCTTAAGCAATGCGAGTAAATAGGTGCTAGTTTCATAGTGAATCGGTAACTGGAAATGCGTGAAGAAAGCCATGACTAAAGAGTTAAAGTCATGGTAAGTACTTTGAGGAAGCTCGATGTACTACTTGGCTACAACACCAGTGAGGGTTAATGGAAAAGATGGAGATGAATAGAATCGTCAACGTAAGAATTCTAAGAGCACCGAAGGTGATATGTCATCACATGGGCTTGAGGATCTTCTTTTGCTTTCCCATCAAACTTAGTACAATCGCTCGGGATCCTGGATGGAACCAGAGGCCAGTATGACAAATGAAGAATTAGATCATTCATAAGGAGAGACACATTTGGCAACTCTAGTGTGGCCAAGAATGGAAATTGAGTATTAAAAGGCATTGGAGGTCAATAAGTGGGTCCAACTGGAGGAGCCCATCTCTGCTGGTAAGGATTTTGGCCCCATTGTGGGGGATTTTGGCCATATGGAATTTGATTCTGCCCCCATTGTGGGTTACCTTGGCCATAGGGAGGATTTTGACCTTGAACACCTTGGACCTGTCTGGTCATAGGTTTCTAATAAGCACCATACGGGTTAAGAGGTTGTTGAGCTTGTTGACCTTGGACATATGGATATTGTACCTGTTATCCCTGAACATACAGGTTTTCAAGCTGTTGCCCTTAAACAAGAGGAGTTTGGACCTACTGCCCTTGGACATAAGGCTTGTACACTTGTTGCCCTTGGATATAGGGATTTTGTACCTGCTTCCCTTGGGAAAAAGGAGTCTGTACTTATTGACCTAGGGCATTAGGGTTTTGGGCTTGCTGTTGCAGGACTTGTCCTTGCAAGGGTTGACCCTGTTGATATGTATATAAGGGTTGTTGCTGCCCGGGTTGGTTCTGTTGCTGCAAGGGTTGACCTTGTGACTGCAAAAGTTGTCCCTGGGGCTGCAGTGGTTGGCCCTACGAAGACATAGGCTGGGAGGTTTGCAGAGCATACTGCATCTGCTGTTGCATGGTTTGCTGCAACTATTGTGAGGGTTGCAGTTGGCCTTGTTGCGGTATCATTTGCCCTTGCTATTGTGTGGGTGGCTCTTGCTGCAACAAAGGGTGCTCTTATTGTTGCAGAGGCTATCCTTGCTAATGCTAAGGTACTTGAACAGTGCCAAAAATATTTCCGAATTGAATCTGGCCATAGCCACCCTGAAAAGTGGATGAGCTACGCTAAAGGTACTGACCAGACTGAAGGATGTAAGGCGGATTGACCATTCCTTGAGAACCATATAGAACGTAAGGAATTTGGTACTGAACCTGAGCCTCATAAGGTTGCCGATACTGGAAATTTCTTGACCCAGATGGACCAACGGGATTTTGAACCTGTTGGTATTGGACATGGCTTGATCCAGAAGGACCAGCAGGGTTTTGAATAATGCCAAAAGAAGGGTGGTTCATACCAACCATGTGAGCCTGTGAGCTACTCACATTGGTGGCGCCTGACACCATAGAAATGCTCAGATTCTTCCCCATAGGCGGAGGCACAACTTGGCCACTCACTATAGGGATTTAAGAACTGATAGATACATTCTTCGAGACGGTCAGTTGAACCATATGGGTAACCGGGACGCACGATACAAGTGGGTTCGGAAGAGTGGGTTGCACTGGGACTGAGGTAATGGCCTTTTGGGAGGTCAATTTCACAATGAACAAACCTATAGTAGGCATGGCGCCAGGTGCCCAAACAGGGTTATGGTAGAGTGATGATGCACTAGGTGTACCCGAAACCAATTGTGTCAAAGACTCATAATTATGTGGTAATTCCCAGTACACACTGATGGGAATGCTCCTTGTATAGGGGAAACCTTCAGGAGGAAAAGGATGTTCTTCCCGTCGACAGTGTGTGGAGTAGAAACTTCTGACTCATCCAAAGAGGTGGCTGGAGCATTGCCTTCAGGTACCATGGTTGGGAACAAATGATGACGAACGACCGAAGAGGGACGAGGGGATAATTCCAAAGGAACACCTGGCTGATTGTACAGAATGTATGGACACTACGGTGATATCATAATAGGTTTGAACAAAGGATTTGGAGGATAGATAACTAGTCCAGGCTGACCGTCAGTAGTCGATGAACTCTCAGGAGTTTGAACGAGACTGTTTGAAGTTTCTGGGCCAAAATCAACAGGTGACCCAATATCTGATGTAGGCGGAGGATGGGATGACAAAGGTTGAATGCTCAAAACGATTCCGAGTTCAACACCTTGGTCCTTGAGTGACTCTGGTAATTCAAGAAAAGGCTCCTCAAAAAATCTTTCACATGGAGGAGAAGAAGATGAACTAGGTGAACCAGATGGTTTAGCCACGACGACCTTGTCTTAGTTAAGAGGAAAAAAGAGAGATAAAATTCAAGGCTTTAAAATGTTCTTTAGGGAAAATTCATGATTTGGTCTAGAAATGACTAACAGGATGTTATAGGATCATGGGAAATCAATTTTTTAAGACGCATAAATAGACTAGTGCTCTTTCATGTTTTAAGAGTTGAGAAAGAAACAAAGATGACTCTATCGCTTTCAATTGGAAACGAGTTTGAAAGGACAAGTGCTCGAATGATATTTTAAGTTTAATGAGTCAAAAATATCAAATGAATACTCTGGATTATCTACATAAAAAGGATTACCAGGCAACCATTAACTGCAAAATACCTCTCGGAGAATCGAGAAGTACAAGCAGGAAATCTCCCCAAATGCTGTGTTTGCTGTATCACGTTTGTAAGGCGGATGACTCGGCTTCCTATGGATAAAGGATTGCAGCCTACAGGGGTGTCCCATTATATACTCGATGGTACAGGGAGCGCAAATCCTTAATAGCACTGTCTAGTGTTGAAGCTAATGATAGCTGTTAGGTTTAAAGACACTGGAACAAGTCTCTAGTCTAGACCTTCTAGATGTGATTGTTAGATTTCAAATGTGCCTTAGGTTAATTGAGTTCATTTTAAAGTTTATCTTGAGTTATGTCACAATTTTCAGGCCTTAGCAATGTGACTCAAAAAACCCTAAATGCAGCTAAATGAGACAAGATCCTTTCAATTCGATGAATTGTCTACACTAGAGAGGGTAGAAAAAACACAATCAAATGCAAACAACCAAGCAACTAAAAGCAAAATGATTTTTCACTACTTCACTTTTTGAGAAAATAAACTAATGAAAAATACATTCCAATTCCTAATTTCCTGACAAATACATTTCTAACAGTCCTTTCAAAAGCAAAGATATTTCTTTTTTCTTTTCAAATGCCAATGCAACCATAGTCTTCAATGATGCTAACTACCATAGCATACTGATGCAACAAACTAGAATTTTATACTTTTCATGAAATGATGAAATTATTTTTCTCATAAAACACTTCAGTGGAAACGTTTTTGAGACAATTAGTTCTCAAGCAAATGAAAAACACGAAAAGAGAATCTCTTTCAAACTAATGAAACAACAACTTTACCAAAAACAAGACAAGCAATGTGATCCATGCGGGAAAATAAAAGTTTAGACAAGCAAATGAAAACTTTTCAAACTTGTATAATGGAGGTCAAAGTCGTAGAAGGACCATAAACAAAATGCAAGGAGTAAATTCACCAACAACTTGACTCACTGAGTTCACAATTAGCCGAATGGATGACAATCAAGATGCCTTAGTGCCACTAACCATCCAATGACTCAAGAAATCAAGCAGAAAGATGACAAATCAACAAGAAAACAAACCGACTGAAAAGCAACTTTCTAGTCAGGGAGAAGACAATCTACAAGGCTTACAGGGTCGAAATCATGAGAGCAAAACACACTGGCCAAGATTTGGGGAAAACCCTAATCTTCACTTATAGGCATCAGTGCGACTGCCTAACTGGCAACAAGCACTATAAGGGGGTCAGCGTGATTGTTTCTTAGCATATTGCGCTGATCGGCACGGTCTTCAGCGAATTAAGTGCACTGAGCGAGGATGCTAAAAAAAAAAAATCAAAAGTGGGGACCAGAATTGCTACTATGAATTTCAAACCCATACCAGTAAGCAAAGGAAAACAAACAAAACTAAAGGGAAATGGTGAAACTAGAAAAGTTCACACAAAACCAAGAAAATCCAAGCAAACAAACAGAAGGATTGGCTCCCCAGTATGGTCGCCAATTTTTGGTGAAGTAAAATTATGAGTTTAGACACAAACAATTCCTCTAGCCTGATAATGGGTTTAGCCACAACCGCTACATTCTATGGAAGATTTCCTTCGGTTAGAACCAACTAAGAGGGACTACCTCTTAGTACGCTTATCCTATTTGATGATGACCTTACTTGCTCGCTCCAACTATCTCTTGGCTCCTTCTTCAAACACCTAAAGTAAGTAAACAACAACAAACAACAACCATGATAATAGACATATTGTAATTCAACCTACTTAACAAGTTAAGAATAATTAAGCCATAAACATGTGATATGACACATTATCTAGGAAATCAATCGATAGTTGCATATATATTAAATCAAAAAGAGATTACAACCATTGTCTTGACGTTATTGTTCTCCTCTAATAAAACTAGGTTCCCACACACTTCCATTAGCATCCAAATCCACACTTCTCCCTCACATAACTAGAGAGCTACAACTATGAATAACTTGTTGTTTACTCCAAACTTAATTAACACTAGCACACCCACATTAACACTTCAACACTAGCCTGTACTTGGGAAAAAGGGAGGTTTATATAGCATGAATGGATGGGAGATCGTTTCTCTTCTTATGGGAGAAGGTCTTATCTCTTGAGGTAGTTCCATCCTTATAGGGGAAAGGATCCCAAACTGACATCCTCGACTCCATCCAGCCAAACCATTTACCAGACTTCTGTTACGAAGCTTGTAGAGCTGGAAGCTTTAGCTCCTTATTTAAAAAACTTTCCATAAGAGGATCGGCATGACTGGAACAAAGCTCAGTTGCTTCGGTTGGCGCTAGGGAAGTGTTAATCCCTGCATATCGGTGCGAGGAGGACAAGGGTCATTAGCGCCGGTCTTGTAAACTAGGAAAAACAAAATATTTTTGGGAAATGGTTTAAAAGGGAATTGTTCTACTCATGAAGAGGGACATAATGGGAGTTTCTTCATGAAGGAAAAGCTTGTACGGTTCATTGTAGAGGTCCTCCAGGATCAAGGGATGGGGAGTATAGGGATAGTGACAAAATGTTGTGTAACAACAGCCAAGGCCCCAACGCTTCTTCAATCATTAGCCATACCAAGCCAACATTGGGAAGATGTTTCAATGGATATTATTACAAGTTTACCCAAATGAGATGGAAAGAGTGTCATTATGGTAGTGGTAGATTGAATGAAAAAGTATGTCCATTTTCTTTCTCTTTCTCAAGTTTTTAAATCAAGCAATTACATGGCCATAAGTATTTGTGGAAATAATCCAAAATATTCATGGAATACAATCGATTATTGTAAGTGATAGAGATCCAATTTTCAATGGAATTTTTTGGAGTGAATTATTTTCTTGTTTTGGTATTCAATTGGATCACAACTCATCTTACTATCCTCAATCTAGAGGGAAAACTAAGTTTGTCAATAAATTTTTAAAAGACTATCTATGTTTCTTTGCATCTCAAAAAGAGACACAATGTGCCAAATGGTTTCCCTTGGCAGAATGGTGTTGTTGACGGTGTTCGACCTATCAATATTTAGGGGATATCCCCGATATGAAGTCCCAACTAGACCACAAACTGTTTGGAGTAGGATTCCTAGCAGTGGGTGGTGGTGTAATGCCTTGATAATGGTAGCACGTAGAGGAAAGTATCATAACTTTGGTGAGAGCAAGTGCGTGACCCTAAGGAGAGTCAAGTGTGATGCATGAAGGTTCTAACACATGGAAGGGAAAAGGGAATGCACCCCTTAGAAGCCTGTAACACTAAGAAGATTGAAAGGAACACACGAGCATAATGAAATCACAAGCTAAAATGCAAAATAATCCACAATTTAAAGTGATGAATTAAACCAAAAACACACATTCAACAAGATTCGTACAATGGAATACAAACTAGTTCATAAGAAAATTCGTAAGTTAAACAACTGACATTGCCAACACAACCAAAATAGTCCAACTACATTAGCAACATATGCATGAAAGTGTGTTGGCTCTGATATTATTATTATAAGTGAATGTTCCATACATACATACACCATTGATGAACACTAGCCCCAATAGTGGAGCATTACAGTCAAGAACACCTACTCCTCCAAAGAAGTATAGTCGCTCTATGCTGTGGATAAGCCAAGGCTCTTCACAATACTCCCAAGCCTTTTATAAGCCTAAGCCTAGCCAAAATCTTGGCTCCCAAAAGCCCTTTCTATGAGTTATGAGGTTCTATTTATAACAAAGGGTGGGGTGACTCTTGGCATTCCTCTTTGTGACTCTTTGAATCCTCTCATGACTCTTCAACTTCTTTACAAGTAACTCATTACATAACATGATGACCTTTCATATTCCACTAATGACACTTGGAATTTCACTTACAACATATTTACAAATAATATTACATTTTCCACATGTACCCATGTAAGACAAAATAGGATAGAGACAGCCTAACAAGAAAAAAAACACTACGATTCTAAAGTTTGGGGAAAGACCAACTCGACAATTTGCACTTGGTGCTTCTCAATCACATATTGATGCCAAGCTTGGTATTGTGTGATGGTGTCCCCAAACTGTTTGATGGTGTCTTTCTATTGACAGTGCTAGACCCACCAACATGTCATGGGATCTCTTTGGTAAGAAGTCCCAATTATACTTCAGATCATTTGGTGTAGGAGTCCCAGCAGTGGGTTGTACGATAATGCCTTGACCGTGATTTCGCACAGAGGCAAGTAACATAACTCTATTGGCAGCAAGCGTGTGATAGCTTCGGTGAGCTAAGGAAGGTGCATGAAAGGTTCTAACACGTGGGGAGTGAGGTGAGTGCACCCCTTGGAAACCTGTAATAGTACTCGGATTGGAAGGGAACACACGAGAAAAGAAGCATCACCAGTTGGAAGGAAATATAGCGAGAAATCCAAAGTGATGTTCAAACCAACAACACATTTGCAGCAAGATTCATACAATTTCATACAAAATAGTTCATACAAAAATACATAATTTAAACAATATACATTGCTACAACAACCAGAATAGTCCAACTATGCATGAAAATGCGCTGCCTCTATTTTATTAAGATGTGTAAGTTCTAGTCATACAATACATCCATGTACACCTGCTAGTTCCAATAGTGGAACGTTACAACCACATCCGCCTGCTCCTCCAAAGAGATGTACTAGCTCTGCACAGTGGAGAAGCCAAGGCTCGTTACAATACTATCCAAGCTCTCTCCAAGATAGTCTTATCGAAAGCTTGGGTGACCGAAAGCCTATACAATGAGTTACGAGGTTCTATTTATAGCAAAGGGTGGGGTGATCCTCGACATTCCCCTTTGTGACAATTCATTTACCCTCATGACCCTTCATCTACTCTATGATTGTTACGTCCAATTATTGACACTTAGACTTACACTTGACATGACATTACATTACAATGCACATGTACTCATGAGAGACAACATGGCTTGAGCAAGCCATGGAAGACATCTTTGACACTCGATACATTGTGATGAGACCAACTCTTTGACATGCTTGTGATGTTATTGTAGTTGGACTATTCTGGTTGTTGTAGCAATGCATGTTGTTTAACTTACGTATTTGTGTATGAACTATTTTGTATGCATTTGTATGAATCTTGTTGCAGATGTGTTGTTGGTTTGAACATCACTTTGGATTTCTCGCTATCTTTCTTTCCAACTAGTGATGCATCTTTTCTTGTGTGTTCCCTTCCAAGCCGAGTACTATTACAGGGTTCCAAGGGGTGCACTCACCTCACTCCCCATGTGTTATAACCTTTCATGCACCTTCCTTGGCTCGCTGCAACTATCACACCCTTTCTACCAACAGAGTTATCTTACTTGCCTCTGTGCGAAACCGCAGTCAAGGCATTGCGATACGACCCATTGCTGGGACTCCTACACCAAATGGTCTGAGGTCTAATTGGGAATTCTTACCAGGGAGATCCCCTGACATATTGGCGAGTCTAGTACTGTTAACATTTCTGGCACTAGAAGGAATGCCAGATGACAAGTTGTGTCCTCTCATCCAGTTTTGAACCTTTTCAGACCTTTCATGGATTCTTTAACTCTTCTCCCTCCGCGATGTTTTTCAAATTGTGAATATGTCACCATCATAAGGGAGTTTTTCGATCACTTTTCCACTTACATGTATGATGGTGAAGGCGAAGCGGCCTAGCCTGAGTAGTTACATGACCTTTTTTCCATGTTTCATGAGGAAGATGTGTGTTTTGACGAACATGCCATCTTGCTGCTTGCATACACACTTCACGAATATCCACTTCGATAGTTGTGTAGCCTACCGGCTGACAGCATACACTCACTTGAGAACTTTTGTGATCTCATTGAAGACACTTTCTATCATTTTGATCCAGACCATCTTGATCGAAAACTACTATAGCAATAGAAGGCTCTGCATGAATCAATTATGGATTTCTAGAAGTGCTTCTGTGACTTGCAGTTTCAAGCTTCGAGGAGCTAGATGAAATTTTCCTATCTTTGGGACCGATTTGAGTATTGCCTTAAGAAATCTACCTATCCCATGAAGAAACTTGAAATCAAGCCTCGTTCAACATTCTTCAGTGAGGGAGCTCCACAATCTCATGCGGATGTAGTCACTGTCTCAATTTACTGTCCACCATCCCCTCATTCAACAGCTCCACCACTGCCGAGTGATGTTGAGGATCATGCTCACTCACTTGTTCAACTTGCACATCCTCCCAACATCACTTCATTCAATTTTCATGCAATGTTGGTTGTGAGTCCTTTAAGTTCCCATATGCATTTTGTTCCATGACGTCCATCTTCGCACTCAGCTATTCCTCCAGATGATATTATCTTGTGCTCTTCCATTCTAGACTCTTCACTTGTTGTGAATGAGGAACAAGCCATTGACAGAGTTGGTGTTGCACGACCAACATGCGCTGTCATTCATGAAGAGTATGAGTGGGAGCTTGAGCATCAACACTCGGTGAAGGATGACTCCGTTCCATTCAAGCCCCCTCCATTCTTTCCTAACATATTTGGTGAACCTACCATCCATGATTTCACATGTGTGTCTTCATCCACGGATGCACCCATCATTGATCACTTGTAGGACTCACCGGATGTTGGTCCATCATTTGATAACAAAGAGGATAAGTTATTCATTGAAAACCCGCATGATATTTCATCTATCTTTTGCAGAAACACATAGGATGAGTTTGTTCGATTTTCATCTACCCCTATGTTTGATTCATTTGATCATGAGGATGCCGATGAAATAATTGATTTTTCTGATCGTGGATGTCATTATCCATTTACTCCCATATTTAATCACGATCATGACTCTATTGCAGTTGATCTTTCGAAGCCACCAGTTTATGATGATCTATCTGATGATGAAGTTGAAACACCCAAGACTATTAAGGCACTTCAGCCTGAGATGATGGTTATGTCAGGCCGTCGCTCTCTTGTTGTTAGTTTCTCTTCCGATCATGAAACCATTCAAACACCCAAGGCTCCTCATCATTCATTTGTATGCATCAAAGATCCATCTAACACACAGATCATCCTTCCTCCACTCGAACTGCATGATCCCATCACTCATGCATTGGATGAATATTACATTTCAAGCACTCGTGCATGACTCAAGTTCTTTGTTTCTTTCATTTGCTTGCATGTCACAGTTAAGAGTGTGCCTATGCTTCAAAGTTGCACGCAGTATCACACAACACTATGATTAGTCCACAGACTACTTTTCATGCACTTGCACTCACTTATTTCCTATGGTCACTTTAAAAGATGAAGTGTGGTTGTATTCATTGTTATATCTTTCTTGTTTGTTGGTTCGCACAACTGGGTTGGTCGTAGACCAAGCCTTCACCAACATGGGTTAACCAATGCGCCAGTGGCTGCATTGGAAATATCACTTCATGTGATTAGGCCCATGCACCATTAGTGTAGGAGTAGGAGTAGTGTTTTCTTTCAATTGTTTACTTGCATGCTTGTTTCATTACATTCTTTATTTGTTTGTTTGTTTTCCTGCTTGTTTGCTTACTCACTTTTCTTTCAATTTTGCTTCTGCGCTTGCTTTGCTTTGTTGTTTGTTTGTTAGTTCACTTGTTTCGTTCATAGGTTAGTTTTGCATGAAACCATGTATAACTCTTGAAGCGAGTTGGGTGAAGTACAAGAGGATTTGTACAACTATCACTACTTGGTTATTTGTCATCTTTCCACGGTATGAATAACTTGTTACTTTTAGTCCATGATACGTTGAAGGAAAATACGTACTGTTCAAAGTGAACCTTGGTGAAAACACAACACCTGCATGCTAACTAGTGTCACCTTCTCTAGTCAGTTGTTTTTGGGTTAACCCTTGTCAGCTAAGTCAAGTAGAGTAAGGTGAGGAGGAAAACCTTAACATGCACGTCAGAGGTATAATAAACTACTTCTCTACTGAAACAACCTCTTCTGAACTCAATAAGTTTGGATCCCTCTTCTGCCTCTAAAATGAATAAGTGTGATGCATAGTTACAAAAAATGAAAAAAAGTGAAAAAAGTTTGAAAAAATGAAAAATGAATTGTTGGTAATGGGTTCCCCCAAGGATAGTTTTGGGGCTAAAAGCCCATGTTTTGGGACAAATTTTGTAATAAAGTTGTAAAGTCTCTTCATTTTGTGGTCACAGAGCGTGAAGGTGTCAAGAGGCACAAAGGGTTGTCTGCCCTTATTTTGTAAAGTGTAAAGTTAGATGTAAAGATCTACCCATGGTTGGCAGACCATGGGATTGTATAAAAAGGAGCTAAGTAAGTAAGCTCTAACTAGCAAGTTGGTAGACAAGTTTTGGAGTCTTCGTAGAGAAGTCTAAGTGTTTTGGGTCATAGCGTAGTTAGAGGCTCTACAGCTGAGTGTGCAGAGGCCTAGGATGGAAGTCCACAACTAAGTGCGTGGACCCTTGTAGCTGTGTGCGCAGGGCGGATAGAGTCTATATTAAACTGAAGATATAAGTAAAGAGAAGTATTCTACAAATTCTATGTATTTATTCCTTGTTAATGCATCTGCTTATATTGTGTTTTGGGTTTAATTTACAATGCTTATGTGATGTGCGAATATATGTGATAATATTGGTTAATTGAACGCAAGTAAGAATATCAATTTCCACGGCGCTAACTGTGGTTGATTAGTAAGATAAGTGAAACACTTACAATAACTTGGGAACCTATACAATACACTGTCATAGCAGCGCGGAAGTACCTAGATCGCAGGTTAAGGCTGTGCAAAGGTCAATTGTACACCTTCATGGAGGTACTGAAGGGAAAAATAAAGGGTAGAATGACAAAGCCCTAAAGCTTAGTCACCTGCGCAAAAGTAGGAACAAAGGGTATAAACGACATCACGACCATCTCAAGGTGTAGAAACTTAGTTCCAACATCCCCCCATACTGCTTTGCATGAGAATTTGGTCCGTGCTCCATGGGCTGATGCCGAAAGGGCTAGTAGTGTAGGGAATTGTTTAGCTAACTAACATTGAACCTGGTTCAGGCCCCACTAAGCCAACAAATAGTTCTGTTGTCAGGACTAGAATCTACATAAAAGATGTGTGATGTTGTATCACTAGAATCCAACTAAGAAAGAGGTTTAAGATTAGTTGGATAGGAACATCAACAAATTTGTGGGGTAGGAGAACAAAAATCCATGACTAACAAAGGAACAATGGCTCGATAGGTACCTGTATACGGAAATCCACAAGATCTTTTTTGTTCCTTTCCAGTTGAGTTATACGAGTGGATCGCGAAGCTAGCAGATAGCTAAGGAAGGTGGTGACTTGACGGTCCTATTGTGTGGACCCTGGAGTTAGTGCAGAGACTGGAAGCCTCTGAGGATAATATCGTCCGTTTTGTCGATCATTGGCTCAATCGCATCATAGGAGGATTCATCGCTAAATTCACATTCGATACCTCAGTTAGTTACAACGAGATAGAGTGACACTTTTTCAAAGTTCCACGAGGTAAGTACTTGAAGTCTTTAAATACCTGGATCAAGATGTTATTGTGCGAAAAATGAGTTATGTAGCTACCTTGATGTTTGGAGCTACGTGAAGTGGAAATACTTAGAGGAACGAAGAGAGAAAGGGTCCTGAATATAGCCCACTAATTTCACCCCCATTGGGTGACGAAGAGGGAGTAGCATAGGCTTCTCTGCGAAGTGTAGTTCATTTAATAAAACATGGATTCCTGCGACTTCCACCTCCACCTACACCACCTCCAACTTCACCACCATCACCCGTGACTTCGCCCACACCACCGCCACCTCCACCATAGTTCAACGAGGCAAATTCAGTGAAGCTGCCTTTGTTTAAGGGCTTGGGAAATGAAGACCCGACCAATTTTGGTTCATCATGGTAGTTGCATGGGAAGCTCAAGGCATCACAGATGATCACATGAAGAAGGCAACATTGGTTAGTGCTTTGAAAGATCGCGCGCTAACTTGGTACATCGAGTACTCTAATGATAACCCAAACACTGGGTTGGTAGAGATCTAGACCACACTAAATAAAGAGTTCAGTAGGCCTAAATCTGAGGTACAATTGGTTGTGGGGTTGAAGGAAGTCGCGATGAAACTAGGTGAGACACCTTGGGAATTGGATCAAAGATTGAAGTGTAAAATCTGCAAAACCAATATGAACTTAATAGATGGACAACACTGCGAATGGTTCGTTGCTTTGCTCTCGCCTCACCTAAGGGTTGAACTGTCACAACGGAAGATTATGACTCAGGTAGAGGCCATGGAGATTGCCATAAGACTGGATCCAAATCTGGGGGTTCAACAGATCCATGGGTATTTGCAAAATCTTTGTTTAGAAATGCAATGTTTGAAGCAGGACAAAACAGTTCGACCAGAGGTGCACGAAGAAATATGGTGCTTGAAATGTAAAGGTCAGGGGCATGAAAAAGACCACTGCTCGGTCTTTGTGAACTATATTTAAGGAGGAGGACCGATGCCTTTGAGGTTGAAAGCCCAAGAAGGACTAAGTGCGGGGCCTGTGTTGTAGTGCGCTATATGTCTGGTAGCAGGAAACATACGACGGATAACTGCCATTTGCTGTAGAAGTTTGTACAAACACCGCAACAACTGTTCTGCAACTTCTGTAGGTCGGTAGGGCATGATGAGTGAAACTACTGAAGTTACGAATTGATGATGGAGAGAACACCTGCCTATAGAGTTCAGGAAGAAACACAGCTCCCTGACCAGAGCGCTGGGATGGTGCAAACAGGCTTTCAAGGGGATGGACGAGGCCGAGGTGGAGGAGGACCTGGCAGAGGTCGGAGACAACTGATCTGTTACAATTGTGAAGGACCTAGACACTATGCCCATGAATGCAATAACTCAATGCATCCATCGTGCAAATATTGTACTCAGTTTGACCATAAGATGGAGGACTATCCTACACTGACAACAAGAATATGTGACAAAGGGGTGCTGCCACCGCAGCTGACTTAGAACCTGTAGATGATGAGGTGTGAGCCTTGTGAGGAGGATTCGAATGTGAATATAGCGCTTCGAAATGGAATTGCAATGGGCGACAATAAGGGGAAACAACCCAAAGATAGCACATGGGTTCGTAAAGCTCTAGCGAAGGAGGCTGAATTTGATTTGGAGCGCGCGCACGAAACATTCATGGAAGCAAAGAAGAGCTTCGCTGAGGCCTCTACCTCAGGGAGTAAGGATAGGCTTGATCAAGAAATGGACCCTTCTATGCTTATGACCTTTCTAGAGACCTATATGAAGCTGCTGCGCAATAACAAGGTTGTGAAGGGGTTACAAGAGCTTATAAATAGATGCGCTAGAAACACTTCGGGTGAACTGTGTGTTGTACAAAATATTGGTAAGAATAAAGCAAGGACTGGGTGTGAGATGAGACTGATCGCGTAGATAGGAGAATATGAAATGGATTAGGTTATTTTGGATCTGGGGTTAGATGCAAACATTTTACCAAAGCAGACTTGGGAGTGGATGGGGAGACCCGCGCTGTAGTGGTCTTTGATTCAGTTAAGGATGGAAAATCAGTAGAAGATCATCCCCATGGGACGACTGCATGGAGTAACTATAGATATTGAAGGCGCGAGCACATTAACAAAATTTGTAGTGATAGAAATTGTGGATGACAACAACCCCTACCCTACGCTCCTTGGGATTGATTGGGCTATTGACATGAATGGGGTAATCAACCTAAAGAAGTGAAAGATGATATTAAAAAAAAAATCACTTCATGTAATACTCCTCCTTGATCCTGCTAAAGGATCGCGCTATACTGACCTAGTCCGCGATTACGAAAGTGATGACGATTTGGACTGCATATATAAGATAATGGTGTGAGACCAAGATTGGGTTAATCTGACAGTAGATGGACGAATTACATGGGATCGCGAGAGTTCCTGCACTTCAGACTTTGATGAAGAATTAGAGCGCTGGCAGAATTGGCTACATGAAGTAACCACATTGAGCTGTAACATGATGACTCGGTCGCTCCGTTGTGTATTGTCAAAGATAAGAAATCTGCCCACTTACGATGGCTTGAATGATGTAGATATATTTTTGGATATATTTGAGAGGGAAGTACCAAAGAATTAGTGCTTCCAGGCTTTGGACAGGGCACTATGCACAACTCCTGTGAGATGGTGGGATATGCACAAGAGTAGCTTTGACAGTTGACGTAAGTGTAGGAGGATGATGCGAACCCGCTTTGGGAAGCCGAAGGTGCGAATGGAAGACAAGTATGACAGGAAGGATGATCCATGTGCACACTTGGCCAAATGGGCTAAGGCTTATGGAGTGAAGCCCCAACCTGAATGGGTGCACTTGTTTTGTCATACCTTAGATGTCATCCCGATGAATTGGTACTTGGAAACAGAGCTCCACAATGGTATAGGTGAGTGGGATATTTTGCGCGAAGGATTTATAATGATGTTTAGCTTCGTAGATGGGTTTGATTGTATTGATGAAGCTTTACATGAAGTTAAAGCAATAATCTTTAGGATACTGCAGGATCCTTTGGATCTGATTCAACCTGATTGGACTACTCAACTGAGCCACATGTTGGAATTCTATAACGTGACTGCTAAAGAAGAAGATGAGGATGCACGAAAGATTAATATCCCTAAAATCGAGGGTCACCACGAGGTCGAGGGACCACAAATTGAGAATCCTGATATAACCATGCCACTAAAAACGAAACAGGTAAATATTGGTATAGAGGCGAAGCCAAAATTCACAAAGATTGGATATTACTAGGATGATGCGACGGTAGATAAGGTTGCCAAATTACTCCATGGATACTAGGATTTGTTCCCTACCAAGTTTACAGAGCTAAAGGGGATAATAGGAGACCTGGGCATTATGAAGATCATGTTAAAATCCGGCGCGAAGCCGGTTAAGAAAAGACCTTACTGTCTCAATCCAAAGTATAAGGAGAAGGTTCACTTAGAGCTAGACAAGATGCTCGTGGTAGGCATCATTGAGCCTATAGAAGAGTCTGATTAGGTAAGCCCAATGGTGGTACAGGAAAAGAAGTAAAAGGATGAAATAAGGATATGCTTAGAACTTAGAAAGTTGAATGACGCTTGCGTACATGATCCTTTCCCGACTCCATTCACTGATGAGGTATTGGATAATGTAGGTGGCCAGGAAGCATACTCCTTCACTAATGGGTTCTCTGGGTACCATCAGATTAAAATCGTGCTTGAAGATAGAAGCAAGATGACCTTCGCAACTGAGTGGGGATGTTTTCAGTACACTGTAATGACTTTCGGATTGAAGAACACACCTGCGATTTTTTCACGCGTAGTCATTGCTGCATTCAAAGAATTCATTCATACGTTTCTAGAGGCGTACTTTGATGAATCGACTATGTTTGGGTTGGTGAAATGCTATGTGGAAAGTTTGCACCTAATGCTAAATACCTGTTGAAGGTACTAGATTGTGCTCAACTTGAAGAAATGTTTGTTTTGTGTGCCTTTTGAGAGTCTGCTGGGTCATGTGGTTTGTAGACAGGGACTGATGGTAGATCCTGCAAAGATCGCAGTGATACTTAACTTGGAGGCACTGAGGAGTGTGAAATAGCTATGCACAACCTTAAGACATACTGGGTATTACAGGGAGTTTATCAAGGGCTATGCCCAAATCACCACGCTTATGGAGAAGTTGTTGAAAAAGGATGCCATGTTCTGTTGGAACGAGGACTGTTAGAAAATCTTGGATGTATTAAAAGGAAAAATGGTCACCACATCGATTTTAGTCTTCTTAGATTGTTGGAAGGAGTTTCATGTACATGTAGATGCCTCATATATAACACTGGGAGCAGTACTGACATACGCTGGTGGAGGAGAATTGGACTACCCTATAGCATTAGCAAGTAGGAGGTTATCCAACACTGAGAATAACTATTCCACCACCGAGTGCGAAGGGTTAGCCATGTTATACACACTCTAGAAGTTTAGACACTATCTACCGGGTGGACATTTTAAGATGTATACAAATCATTCTGTGTTGAAATACCTGGTCAATAAGCCTGTGTTGTGGGGGGGGGGGGGGGGGGGAGAATCTGTAGGTGGTTGTTATTGTTAAAGGAATATGATTTTGAGGTTATTGTGAAGCTTGAATGACTGAACGTGGGACCAGACCATCTGTCACGCATTGAAACAAGGGAAGAGCCCACTAATTTGGAGGAGGGATTGCCTGATGCACAACTATTTGCAGTGCGTGTCATGGATGGTCACTTTGAAGCCATCATACACTTCCTAACGATAAGAACCGCCTCGGAAGTGTACACCATCCAACAGAAAAAGTAGTTAGTGGTACACGTGATAGAGTTTTCTGTCATTGTCAGACATCTGTACAAAATGGGGTCTGATGAAGTATTATGACGATATGTACCAGAGTTTGAAAGGAGAATTGTCCTCGTAGATTCTCATGGGAGCACCGCGGTAGGTCATTATGTAGGAAGAGCAATCACATAGAATATTCTATGCGCAGGGTTATGGTGGCCAACCCTCCATCAGGATTCAAAAGCTTACTGCAAGGCGTGTGATGTGTGTCAAAGGATTGGCAGGCCATCATAGAGAGATGAGCTTCCTTTGAACCCACATGTAATGTTACAACCTTTTGAGAAATGGGCGATAGAATTTGTGGGACCCATTCAGCCCTAAGGGAAGAAGATGGGAGCGCGGTAAATTATCACCGTGACTGAGTATTTGAATTGATGGGGGGAGGCACAACCTATGAAGGACTACACAAGCATGACTGCAGCGAAGTTCCTCTTTGAGTATGTACTGACACAATTTGGGTGTCCAAAGATTCTGATGAGCGATCATGGTACGCACTTTCTGAACGAAACGATTAGCGCGCTGACGGAGGAATTTCATGTATATCACCAGAAAATCACACCTTATCACCCAAAGGCTAATCCGACAGTGGAAGCATTCAATAAGGTGCTGGAAAATGCACTGACCAAGGTTTGCAATGCTCATCGAAGTAATTGGGACCTGCACATACCTGCAGTACCCTTTAGGCTTGTATATGGTATTGAAGTAGTGATGCCCATGGAATACTTTTACTGCCTAGTCTGCCCATAGCGGCACTCACGGGTATGACAGATCACAGAGCCCTAGAAGAATGGCTCGCGTAGCTGGATGAACTTGAGGAAGAGAGATTTCTAGCTGGATTTCACCAACAGGTCCAAAAGCAGTGCAAAAATGCATGGCATGATCGACACATTAAGCTGCACACCTTTAAGGTAAATGATATGGTCTTGTTATATGACAAAAAGTTTGATAAATTTCCAGGGAAATTCAGAATGCACTGGTTAGGGCCCTATGTCATTAAGGAGATTACCGATGGTGGAGCAGTTCAATTGGTTAAATTGAATGGAGATCCCTTCCCAGGAAAGGTGAATGGTAGCCGATTGAAGCTATACACCGATGATCAGGCCAGGTGACTATATGAGGGTAGCATATTATTAACACTCCAAGCAGCTGATAGGAGGCATGAGAAAATAAACTACACTTCATAGGTTGGGGAACTACATGATTGGAGGATTGTGCAGGACGAGGAAATGTCACAGGGTTTGCGACAACACGAAGAGAGTTGTGCTACCCAGGGAGAAATCGTGCAGGTCTGCCGAAAAGTGACTGTTAAAGTCACTGGATTTGATGGTAAGAATGTGGCCAAATGGAGTGTGCGGCCAACATTTAAGATGAAGTTTATGGGTAATCTCCTTGTAAATCTGCTGCCAATTCAACATTAATGAACTGATTTTGGGGGAACGGTCGGATTTGAACTTGAAAGTGCCTATAAATTACAAGTAGTCACCCAGTGAAAAAACTTGTCATTTGGAGAATTGAGTTGTTGAGCTCTCAGGTGCACATGAACCATGAAAACTACGAAGCTTTGCTAGAAAGTTTAGTATTTGAGATGTTGCCAAAGGAGACAAAGGAGTTGTTGCATAGCATCATGTTGATGCCCCTACAAGTTATGAGTGCTGAAGTAGTGACAACTGAGGGGGATGTGCTAGTGGTTGTTAGGGAGGCAGAGGGAGCTGCTCTAGAGGTTGCAGAGATCTTAGTTGAAGTTCCCAAATCACCAGGGACACCTAGACCAAAGCCGACCCCAACCAAGGAGAGTGCAAAGGATAAGAAGGGAAAGCAGGCTACGATATCGGTGCGTGCGTTGCCTAGAAGAAACCCACAGAAGGACAAGCCCACTGCACAGGAAAAGGGAAAAACCATTAACCTAGAGCCAGAGGAGGAATAATTTGAGGACATCCCGATGGATGATGAGGTTGCTGTCATACAGGTCAAGTTGGGAGGTCTTCGTGCCAAGATCTCAGCGCTCGCAGAGTGACTTGAGGGCGAGTCACCATGTTTGTGTTGTGGGCCTGTTGGGAATGGGTTCCCCAAAGGATAGTTTTGGGGCTAAAAGCCCATATTTTTGGGATAAATTTTGTAATAAAGTTGAAAAGTATCTGCATTTTTTGGTCGCAGAACACAAAGGTGTCAAGAGGCATAAAGGGTTGTCCACCCTTATTTTGTAAAGTGTAAAGTTGGTTGTAAAGATCTACCGATGCTCCGCAGACAATGGGATTGTATAAAAAGGAGCTAAGTAAGTAAGCTGCAAGTAGCAAGTTGGTAGACAAGTTTTGGAGTCTTGGTAGAGAATTCCAAGTGTTTTAGGTCATAGCGTAGGTAGAGGCTCTGAGTGAGTGCGCAGAGTCTTAGGGTGGAAGTTCGCAGCTGAGTGCACTAACCCCTGTAGCTATGTGTGCAGGGCGGATAGAGTCTAAATTAAATTGAAGATATCAATAAAGAGAAGTATTCTTCACATTCTGTGTATTTATTCCTTTTTAATGCATCTTCTTATATTGCGTTTTGGGTTTAATTTACAATGCTTATGTGATGTGCGAATATATGTGATAATATTGGTTAACTGAACACAAGTAAGAATATCAGTTTCCGCGATGCCAACTGTGGTTGATTATTAAGATAAGTAAAACAATTAAGATAACTTGGGAACCTATACAATACGTTTTCATAGCAGTGTGGAAGTACCTGGATCACAAGTAAAGGTTGCGCAACAGTCAATTGTACACCTTCGCGGAGATACTGAAGGGTGGAATAAAGGGTAGACTGACAAAGCCGTAAATCTTAGTCACCTGTGCGAAAGTAGGAATAAAGGGTATAAACCAACATTACGACCATCTCAAGGTGTGAAAACTTGGTTCCATCATCCCTCCATACTACTTCGGGTGAGACTTCGGTCCGCGTTCTGTGGGCTGATGCCGAAAGGGCCAGTAGTGTAGGGATTTGTTTGGCTAACTAACGTTGAACCTGGGTGAGGTCCTAGTAAGCCAACATGAATAAGGTGAAAGAAGAGAAAGGCTTCTTGTACAGAGAGGTGGTGAAAGTAACTTCGTCGGGGTACTAACCACTCTTGTTTGCAGCAGAGCCATGCCTGTGTTCCTATGTGATTCTGTCGGGGTACTATCCAGGTCTGCTGCCAGCGGAACAACATCAGAGATGAGACTAAGACTCTGATGACTATAATGTTTGTGCATAATTATACCCCTCAACCCCAATAGAAAAAACTGTGTTTCCTTGGCTTGGAATGTGTGTGGATCGACCAAGAGCTTGCAAATACTACATCTTACAATCAATATAGTGTGAAACCAAGATGAGTTGAGAATTGAACAATACTTCTGGAGGTGTTAGACTTACTTTTCATGAACAAGGTCTATTCAATGAGCTGGAGTTCTACCAGTGTGTCACCAAGTGTTATAACGGCTACAACCAGCCTCCAAAATCTTGGCTTAGCTTCGTTTTAGAGCCTCCCTATTAAATTTTCACAGAAGCTTGTCTTGCTTCATCATTTTCACAAGATTCAATGTTTTTCTTGCACAAAGGCAGCCTATTGATCACAACTTGATGCACTCCCCTAACAGGTTGATCATCTAGACTTGATCTAGCTGTAGGCTGAGAAACTCCCCTAAGAAATTTCACATTTCTGGAGGGAAAGTAGCCTTCCCTCTAGAAATTGTGCAATCCTATCTAGCATCCTGCTGGGCTCAATAATTGCGCAATTCTGCTATTCAATGCTCACAAAGAAAATTGCGCAATTTTCCCTAGAAAGGCTACTCAACCCATAATTTGTGCAAATCTAGGTAGCAGTCAGCTGCTCTGCCTAGAAATTGTGCAAATCTCCTAGGAAACGAGACCAAATCCTAGACATAAATGCGCATTTTCTCCCGTCAGTTGAGCAGCCTCTTGCATGTGTAGCTGAGTTGATCAATTCCCTCCGGGACCGAGAAAAATAGACTTGTATGCATGGGTTGTTTCTCCCAAGCCATCATGCAAATGCATCCCTTGATTTAGGGATCTATTTTTAGTAGTAGGAGGTTACATGCAAGGATCATTTCAAAAACCTCCCACCAAGTGTCGCTTTCCCTACATTTTTGTCATGCATGTCACAACCTCGATGTTATTAGAACTCATCAATCGGATGCTGCAGAGCTCATTCCTCACATCAACCTTGTCACTCTAACATCCCATGTCACATCTAGGGGTTGTCAGCACATTCAACTCAACTGTTTTGGGGTAAGCCCGCTTTCCATGCCTTGTGTTGCATTTTTGTTTTCTCTTGTGTGAGTGTTGTTTGCTTGATTTCTTTGAACACTTGTTGTCATTTACATGTATACTAGCTTGTCCTAGCACTGTTTCAGTTTTCGTTTCTATCACTATCACACTGTTGTCACATGCATGAAACTGTTTTGCATGAATGGTTGCCAATTCGGCAACTCGCTTCACCCACATGCATGTTGATCTATTTACTGAATCTTTCATTCAATGTTTGCATGCATGATCAATCACTTTCACTTTTGTATTTGCTTTCAGTTGCCCGCCGGTGAGTCTAGCCAACCTTGGCTTAAACTTTGCCTTCACTGAGACAACATTGCGCAATCTAGGGAAGGAAGGCTCTGTCTTCCTCTCCAGGAATGTGCATTTCTACCCAGGCACTGTCCTGCAGGACTTTTTCGCGCATTTCTAAGGGACAATGACTACTGGCCCAGAAAATTGCAGAATGTAGTCACTGAGCATGTATCCATTGCCAGCTGAGATTGTGCATTATGCAATTCTAGCAGTCAGCAGCCAGACTAGATGGTGAATTTCACAGTTCTAGCAGTTAGCTAGTCTCCCAGCAGCCTAGACTATGCCTTGCACAGTCTTGGTAGTCAATCTCCTAACCTCCCGGCCGAAATTGCGCAACCTTCATGATCAGTTACACAAGTATGTTGCAAGTCAGTTCTCAAGTTCATTTTGGTTTTCAACTAAAGAATTGCTTGCCATGAGTGTTTCCATGTATTATAGGTGTTCATATGCCTCTTAGCAATGAAGGTACAGTGGTTTCAAGATAGTATAGTCGAAGACACCCTTCAGAGCACACTTGGGGATGTAGTCAATCAAGTGTCTATGAACTTGCCTACCCATGAAGACATCAAGTTGTTCATAAATCAAGATATGACAACAGCAACATCATGAACAACAATTGAATGTAGCAAAATCATGAATAGTAGTTGAAGGCAACATACTAAATGCAACAAATGCAAGAGGAAGGCTGTTGACAACAAAGAGGCGGAACAAATTTGTGAGCTCAAGTAGATCCACTGATGATGAAAGAAACTTTGGAGACTCAGGCTATGAGGTGACGATGCAACATGAAGATCACACAAAGACAGAGAATGGAACAAAGAAGTAGTTGCATGTGTTGAAGCATCAACTCAAGGAAGAACATGAAGCTGCATAGACAGACGAATGAGTTGCAGTAGGAACAAGAACAACAGTGGGTGCAATATGAACTCACAGACAAAATTGCGCCCGTATAAGTTAAAGATCCATCCCAATAGCTAGCACAACACAGACATGGTGAACAGTCTTGTTGATCGCATGCAAGCGATTTAGCAGCATGCATGTCAGTGTGCGCATGCATGCGATCTAACCCATTTAGCACACTCACCAAGGCGAAGAAAGAAGCAAGTTCAACTAGAGCTAAACATGTACTTTGGCAAGTTGATGCGTATGACCACTAGCACACACTTGAAGTTCAGCAAGGACACTATGCATCAATGTGTTGCCAATTCTGTCACACCCAAGAATACCATGCGCATGTCAGCAGATGATTTGGATGAAGGAGTCGAGCCAATGCATTGGTTGCAATAGAGGCAATTGTTCACTTCAACAAAATGTCACTGTGGGGTGCATGCACACCATCACGAACGACCAAGCTTGGCATCAACTCACCACCTTCAGCATCACAGGCATGTCAAACAGTTGGTCTCACCAAAACGGACTGAGTGTCAGTAATGTCGTGCATGGCTTTCTCAAGCCATTTCGTCTCATATGAGCACATGTGCATTGTAATGTAACATCACGTCAAGTGGAAGTTCAAGTGTCAAAGGTTGGATGTAACAATTATAGAGTAGATAAAGAGTCATGAGGGTAGATGAATTGTCACAAGGGGGAATGTCAAGGGTCACCCCACCCTTTGCTAGAAATAAAACCTCATAACTCATTGGAAGGGATTTTGGTCAAGCAAGATTCCAATAATACTATCTTGGGGAGAGCTTGGACAATATTGTAACGAGCCTTGGCTTCTCCACTGTGCAGAGATAATACATCTCTTTGGACGAGAAGGTAGTTGTGGCTGTAATGTCCCACTATTGGAATTAGTGGGTGTACATGGATGTATTGTATGACTGGAACTTACACTTATTAATATAATAGAGCCAACACATTTTCATGCATATGTTGTTGTTGTAGTTTGACTATTTTGGTTGTTGTAGCAATGTATGTTATTTAACTTACGCATTTGTGTATGAAATATTTTTTATGCAATTGTATGAATCTTGTTGCAGATGTGCTATTGGTTTGAACATCACTTTGGATTTCTTGTTATCTTGCTTTCTAGCCGATGATGCATCTTTTCTCATGTTTTCCCTTCCAAGCCGAGTACTATTACAGGTTTCCAAGGGGTGCAATCACCTCACTCCCCATGTGTTATAACCTCTCATGCACCTTCCTTGACTCGCTGCAACTATCACACCCTTGCTACCAACATAGTTATCTTACTTTCCTCTATGCGAAATCACAGTCAAGGCATTACCATACAACCCACTGCTAGGACTCCTACACCAAACAGTCCGAGATCTAATTGGGACTTCTTACCGGGGAGATCCCCTGACATGTTGGCGGGTCCAACATTGTTAACAATTTCTGAAAGCGAAGTCTTGCCTCCATGGAATTTGGGTATTTGGTCTTGGACCCTATATCCAACTTGTTCTAAAGCATGTACAACATGGTATTGACCATGACAGGACCACCAATGTACTTCTGCATGTTGTGTGAAATCAAATCCAAGTCTTCCCTGGTGGCCTCTCGTCTTAGCTGCTCCATGTACTGATTGATATCTAGCTAGACTTGGTTCTTGGGTTTAGCATTAGTGAGGGAACCAATTGATGGGATCCTATGCATTCTCACCATGAAATCCAAACTATTGTACAATTGTGTATATGACGCTTGTATGCTACTAATGAATGGGGTGAGTTTCTCATAGTTCTGGATCAACATTCATACCTTTTCTTTCTCCAGCTTGGCCTGTGGCTTCATCTTCTTTACTAATTCAAGCGAGGATCCTTTGCACCGCATTTTCCAATCTTGTACATGGACAATGGTAGTATGTATGTTCTTGAGAGGTTTGAACAAACTCTTTGATCCACAATTGTAAGCCACGTATACGAACAATTGCTTTATGCACGGTAACAAATCCATCATAGAGTTTTTGCATGGTACCCTTAAGTGTTGATGCTTCAACAAGTATCATTGTCTTTATCTCGTCCAATGCAGAAACTACATTCTGTGCTGATGCTCGGAGTTGTTCTACCTCATTCTTGGAATCCTACAAGTTGTTTGCTAATTTTTCATTCTCGACCGTCAAGTACTTAACATTTGAGCTTGTTTCTCCTCCATAGGTCAAGCTAGCTTTGACAAGGGTGGTTGGATGCTGCCTAATGTCAGACACTATCACCCTTTCCTTGATGAATGTAGGGGATGCGTGATCATCCGAAAAGTGCTTCCTATGCGCCTGTACAATATTCTTTTGCAACTTGTCAAATGATAGATTGTACATATCCATGACTAGATCATTATCAAGAAGAACAACTCTCCTTGCTCGCTCGGGGCTATTTCTAACATTGGAGATGGTGGAGAGTGAGCAGTGACTTGTGGTAATCTTGGCATTAGGCCAGTGTCTTCATTTTATGGCTCTTTTTCCAACTCCATCTCTATCACTTCAATCAGTTTCTCAATCTGCTAAGCAAGTTCCTGATCCTGCATCTTTTCACCCTCTTCCTCAGCTACTGGTTGTTTCGACTCATTAACCTATATGGGCAATGTTTTCTCTATGATCGCACCTTCCCTTTGTTCTTATTCCAACTTCTGCTTCTCTTCACTTTCTCTCCTCCTTAGCTCCTGTGCTTCCTTCAACTTCTTCTCTGTCTTCGACAACTTTAGTTCTACTTTGTGCAGCCTCTGCTTTCTCTTCCTTCTCTCTACTTTCTTTATCCACTGCTCCCTCTTTGCTTCTGCTGCCAAAGTTGCTTTCTCCATAATAGGATATGCCATCATCTTGTAGCTTTTTGCTTCCTCTGGGTTCTCAACAATATTCCTGTTTCCCTTGTCCTGCACTATATTGTTGCCTATTGCTACTGTTTTTGTTGCTTCTTGAGCTGCTGCTACCTACAGAGGAACTTTCCAAGTTCTTGCTAAGCTAATCAACTCATTTAGTCTGGAGGCATTATAGTAGTACCTCCAAGGGTCCTCCTCAAGCCAGTCAAATGTCCCATGGATCCATGGAAAGTACACCCTCGCACAATGGTCCTTGCAAATACCATGGGGATCATACAAATTAAAGTATTTGGTACCTAACTCAAGCTTCACTATGTCCTTGGCTTTAACATTTGCTTCTTTCAAACTCTTAATCTTGTATAATCTGATCCGCAAAGGAAGAGAGGGCCATGGATCTTTCTTCTTCCTATGTAGTCCTACTAATAACCTTGTAGCAAGGTGACATGAAATTTCTTACATGATCAGCTTGTTAGTGGCATACCTTGGTAGAAAATTCAGAGGCTTCTCTTTGCCAAATACTCTAATGAAGGTGTCACCTATTGAGGCATACCAATATGCAACGTTTATTATCACCTCCATTGCTTCTCGGGACATGCAAGGTGGATCCTGCTCAAGTATAAGATTGTACAACAAGATGATAAAATGGTCAGTTAACCTTTCCATCGCTCCTCGATAGTTGTAGTCAGAAAGAAAGTTGCAATAGATTTTGATGACATTCTCTTTTGGTGTCCATGTCTAGCTCATACTGGGGAACTACTGCTGGGCATAGATTGCATAAAGTATGCAGACATGTAAAATATCGCTTGCTCATTCTTGGGTGGATTTTGAGCATTAGCCACATGCATCTTCAACTGATGAGACAACAAATATGACCAATTGAATGGCCTCCCATCAGTCACCAACTGGTCTAGTAAGACTACCCACCCTTCAAGAAAGGATTTTGTGTTCTCTTGACCATATATTCTACAGGCAAAGATGATTAAGAATTGATAATCCTTCCTAAGGGACTTTGTCTTGTAAAATGAGTGGGTGTCTGTCTAAAATTTGATGGTCCTTTCACCTAGTGCTTAATGATGTATATCATGTTCACATAGCTATGGGTGGCATAAAAGAGTGAGTGCATGCACTTCAATGACTCGGGTAAATGAAACATCTGTGAAAGTTCTCTACCCTGAAGGTGGAAAGATCTCTCTCGCTTATGCTACTCAATGTCATAGTCTATTAAAATATGTGTGAGACAATCCAGCTAATGATGTCCGCACATTGGAAGGGGGGTTACTTTCATGCAACCTTGTATAATATTGACCGTTGGATGCTAAGATAAACTTGTCAATCTTCTAAGTATTCCTTGAAGTTCTCTGCAAAAGTGTTGTTGATTTGCTTCCATGTCAATATTAAACCCTTCTCAATGAAAAACTAAGTATCTGCATAAACTAGTAGATCAATTGATATTTGCTTAACTGCTTCCCCAATACATCTCTCGGTAGTTTCCTTTGACACAACTCTCTTGGATGCCATGTTAACTGTAACTACTAGAGAGGTGCTCAATAATCGTTATACCTATGGGATAGAGAAGAGACTCATGGCAAGCAAATGTTGGCTAAAAAACCAAAGCAACTTCAAGACAAGATGCATCAACAAGCTAAGCTCATGATGGGAAGGATTGCATAATCCTAGTTGACAAAGGTCACTGGCTGGCTTTAGTTGATAGAGGTCACTGGCTAACTATGGGAACTGTGCATTGTGTAGTCCTAGTAGTCAGTCAGGAAGCTTGATGACTGGAATTGCACAATGCGCAGTTTAGTCTGGGAAAAGGTCGGGAGATTTTGTGCATTGCATAGCCTTAGTGGCCAAGATGGGAGGCTGGCTCTTAGAATTGTGCAATGCGAAGTTGGAGCTAGCCTAGGATAGGCTCTACAATTCTAGAAGCCAAGGTAGCAGCCTTGAGTTCCCAGATTACACAGTGCATGCAGTGGAGTTTGAGATCTGGGTAAGGGGACCCAGATATTCCCAAGGGGAGTGTGAAAATCAAGCATATTTGAAGGATGGTATGGTGCCGAGTGAAAATATGACTAAGTGTTGATGCATGCATGTGAAAAAATTGTAGGAATCAATCAAACTGAAGGAAAATGAAGCATGTGAAGAGAATTTCCGCAACGATGACCGTTGGTGCAAAAACATGGTAACACATGTGACACTTGGGAAAGGCAATCTAAAACTTGAAACAACACTTATACAAGCTAAAAAAAGTTAAAATGCCAACAGTCATTCAAAGAAACAAGTGAAACAACACCCTCACAAGCTAAACAACAAAAAGCAACATAAAAAGAGACAAAATACTAGAAAAGAAAAACTCGTCTGGAAAAGCAACGACGATCACACCGAAGGTTCCTTGATCTCCTTGGGAATGCTAGAGCTCCAAGATCAAGAGTGAAAATGAGTTATAGCAGTTTTGATTAAATAGATTTGGTCAAATTAGGGTTTATGATGCACATACCTAAAAGCAAGGAAAAAGCAACACTTGGCGGCAATTTCTAAAAATAACACAAGTGTGTCCTTCATGTTACTAAAAATCGATCCCTATTTTTAAGGCATTATTTTTTCTTGTTGATTTTTTTTATTTTTCAGGAAAAAATGCCATGCATTGCTCAGAAATATTGCATATTTCTGGGAACATCCAGGCAACTCTCTAGTTCATGCACTAAGTAGTTTCTAAGCACAATGGGTTATGCACAATTTCTGGGCTAAGTGGCTCTGGGTTGGCTCTCATGTATATGCAATTTCCCAGATCAAGGTTGCTTGTCATTCAGTATTGCACATTTCCTGAGCTCAAGGCTCACTAGAAGTCAAGACTATATAATTCCCAAGAGTAAGGCCAGTTTCCCTCAAGAATTGCACAATTTTGTAAGGCAAGCCCGGAACTGTCAAGGGACCAAGTCATGAGATCGACTTGTGGGTTAGTAAATGAACTAAGTGAGCAAACACAATCCAAGATGAAAATAATAAGGCTTAGTCAAAGCACAAGTACCTGGGTTAGTGCAAGATGAGTTGTTGTGGTTTAGAAGGAAGGCTCCAAAATCGAAGCATATGCAAAATTCTGGAGGGTGGTTGTAGCTGCTATAACATTGGTGACACACTAATGGAACTCAAGGTATTTGTATGGACCTTGTCTCATGTAAAGCAAGTCTAACTCTTCTAGAAGTATTGTTCAATCCTTTTATTATCATAGCTTCTTCACTTGGCTTGATTTAAAGATGTAGTCCCTACCATTCTCTTTATCGGCAACACACATACCAAGTTAAGTCAAATTTAGTTGTTTCGATTGAGGATGAGGGGTATATATATGGATAAGTAAAATAGACCATCATAGTTTTAGTTTCACCTCTGGTGTTTCTCTGCTACCTATAAGCTTGGACAGTACCCCGACGGAGTCACTTCAGGAACAAAAGCATTGATCCACTTCTAGCAAGCCTAGACAGTACCCTAATGAAGTTGCTTACTTGACCTCTCTGTGCAGGAATCCTTTCTCTTCTTTCGCGCTTTATTATTCTTATTTTTGTTTTTTATTTTTTAAATAACTGCGAATAGGTAGTTATTTATTTCATGAGGCAGAAGATGGATCCTGACTTATTGAGAGAAAAAGAGGTTATCCATTTAGAGAAGGATATTTATATATACCTCTGACATACTTGTTAAGGTTTTCCCCCTATTCTTACTCTACTTTACTGAGTTGACAAGGGTTAATCGAAAATAGAAACTGATTAGAGTAGGAGGTACTAGTTAAGAGTGCAAGCATCGTTATTTCACCATGACTCTCTCTGGAAGGAACATATTTTCCATCAAGGTATCATTGACTTGAAGAAATGCAAGACTCACAAAAGGATAAGATAACCAAGTGTTGATAGTTGTGCAAGTTCCTCTTGGATTTCACCTTGCTTGTTCAAGAAGATAAACACGGTTTCATGCAAAAACTAACCTACACGTGCAAAATAAAACAAACAAAGGAAAGAAGTAAGACAAAGCAAGGAAAAGTAAGAAAATCAAGAAACAAACTAGAAAATCAAACACTACTCCTACTCCTAACCTAAGTAGAACATAGGCTGAGTCACGTGAAGTGATGCTTCCAATGTAGCCATCGGCGCATTGGTTGGCCCATGTAGGCGAGAGCATGGTTGATAAGAAAGATATTCAAGCAAACCAACAGATAAGAAATATAAAGCGATGCAAACCAATTCATTCAAAGCTTGAATGCATCCACAAAAAATAAAAAATGAAAAGCACATGAAAGGCACTATGTGGATATATCATGGTGTCTTATCACATTTCACGTGGAAGACAAGCATGTACACATCTTCGAACTTGAAAAATGAGCAAACATAAAGAAAGAAGAAAACTTCCATTTTGCAACAGTTCTTTCTACGTATGACTCCTCCAATGCATGAGAAATAGGATCTTGTGATTCTGGTGGAGGATGCGAAAACTATGAAATAGATTGATTTTCAATGTGAATAACATAGTGGTGAGGAGCTGGGAAAGATTTAACAGATTTTTGATCTGAAGTGAAATTGACTTGAAGGCTATGAGAACCTGGCAGAACCATCATGTTGGGCTAAAGTGCCTCGACATCTTGAGGAGTTTCCAATTCATCAGAAGATGGATCATCAAAGACCGGTGGCTTAGAAAGATCAACAATGGACAAATAAGAATCATGACCGAATGAATGAATGAACAAATCTTGACAACCATGATCAGAAAGTTCAAGATGAACGAAAAAAACAACCTCATGATCTTATGAATCATAAAGAGGGGATGTTGAAAAATGAGAAATTCCACCCTCTAAGTTTCTGGAAAAGTAAGATGAGAGATTAGGAGGATCTAGGAAGACAAATTTTTCCTCTCCACAATGAAATGAAAAATTGGCATTTCACGTGTTCTGTGAATGATCGAAAAAAGAAACATTTAGAAATGATTTTTCACAATATGGAACATTAATGGAAGAATCATGGAAGATGTCAGAATAAAGCAGACAAGATGTAGACAGAAGGATGTCGTCCTTAACCGTAGATTCTTGTTCAATTTCCCACACATACTCATTAAAAATGATATCGCGGGTTGGTTGATCAACACCAACTCCATCCAGAACTTGATCCTCGTGGACATCAAATGTGAGATTTGAGACAAATGAACAAAACACTCCAAAATTTGGAGGATCAAAGGGACCGAAAGATGGAGGATGAGGAGATAAGACTACATGACAACCATTGGAGTTACAGTTCAAATCTGCATAGAACTCCTACGTAGGTGGTGTAGGAGGAGATGGTGATAGATCAACAAGTTGATTCTCAATTTCTCCCACCTTGACCTGCAAAGCTAGAAATATTTGATGGGAAGGGAATGCAGGGTCACTTGGGACATCAACCTTTTCCATCTCATATTTAGACGCTGTAAAACCAAAGTATGTTGGGAGCGATTGGAAAAATTCTAACACTTGCGGATTCTCAAGAATGTGAAAAAGATACTGAAATCTATGATCCAAGAATTCTGAGTCCACTTCACCTTCAAGAAATTCATAACGATAATGAAGAAAATGGTTGTGAAAATCTTGAAGAGATTCGTCGGGTGACTTTCACAATTTTAAGATTTTTTGATTAAGGGCTTTATGGTCATAACGAACAAAAGAACAACATAATTCCCTAAACAATTGGTCAAAATAGTATATAGAGGTTGCAGGAAATGTGTGACACTATACCTTTATGCACCCTTTGAATGTTAAAGCGAACAACCCACAGACAATATGATTAGACGATACATCATGTATGTCATAGAAACTAGCAAAGGAAATTGTGTGTCTAAACAAGGCTGTTCTGTCCTCACCGTTGAACTTATTGTTGGCACTTCAAAATCAATAATGTGAGAGAAACATGTCGAGATTTTGGTTTCAACAAAAGTCATGAAATATTTGTAGAAATTTCAAAACATACTTCAAGGGCTCAGCTTGTCATCTGGCCCTCCTTCTAGTGCCAGAAATGTTGATGGTGTCAGACTTGCCAACATTCAGGGGATCTCCCCGATATGAAGTCCCAACTAGACCTCAAACCCTTTGGAGTAGGAGTCCCAACAGTGGGTGATAGTGTAATGCATTGATCACAGTTGTGTGCAGAGGAAAGTATGATAAATTTGGTGAGAGAAAGTGTGTGACCTTGCAAAGAGTCAAGTGCGATGCATGAAGGTTCTAACACACAGAAGGGAAAAGGGAGCATGCCCCATAGAATCCTGTAATAGTACATAGCTTGAAAGGAACACATGAGTGGAATGACATCACAAGATAAAGTGCAGAATGGTCTACAAATTAAAGTGATGAATTAAACCAACAACACACATTCAACAAGATTCGTACAATTTCATACAAATTAGTTCATAATAAAATGTGTAAGTTAAACAAGATACATTTCCAACGCAACCAAAATAGTCCAAATACATTCACAACATATGCATGAAAGCATGTTGGCTCTGATAAATCGTAGTTGCCTCCATATTAACGTGTACATCCAATATTCCATGTTTCTTAAAGAAGGTAATCAGTGACAAGATCCCAAACCAAACTATTCTATCAGAGATTAATGGAGAAGGAAAAATAATGTTAGAACTAGAAACAATATTGGAAGCAAGGACTAAGAAATTTATAAATCAAGCAATCACCAAGTACCTCATCAAATGGAAGAACCTACCAGTGGAAGAAGTGACTTGGGAAGATGGGTTATTTATGAAAAAAACATCCACATATATTTAAGTGTTGATGAAAACACTTCTTTAAATGAGAGGTGCATGTTAAGCCCTCTATAAGGCCCATGTAACCCTAAAATCATTTATTAAGCCTAGATATTAAGTTATTAAATTTCTATTGTTATATTTTTATGTAAGCAAGAACCCAACATGGTACCATTTTACTATAATTGTGCCCTTTGTCTCCTACACACACACAAAGGAGAGAAAGTCTAAGGATCATCAAATCTTGTCTTGTACATTGTATTCATTGTAAATGAAGTTCCCCCCTCAAAGAAGATTGTAATTTGATCAAAAATTGATTTTAGATAGACTCCTAAGTCTAATGGCCCCCATAGAGGAAAATTGAAAGTCCAAGGAAGTTCTTGGAACTAGCACCATTGCAGAGATCATCTCATTCTGAATCTACTGCAACTTGAATGGGAAAAAACTGACTTAGGATGCAGAAGTTATTATAAAATGAAACTGCCTCTATGCTTTGGAGAAAGGAGCAAAAACCCCTAAAAAGGGGTCCTAAAAACCCTCTAAATCTCCAAGTCTTCTAAAAATCCATCGCAAAAGGAGAAGTGTTAGACTTATTAGTTTACACTATCGGAAGGAAAAAAAGCATGAGAAAACAACGAAAATTGAGCCCATTGGAGGTCAAAGGGATAATGAACAAGAGTCGTCAGATTTGGCCGACCAACGGTCCAGATCCAATCAGCATATCGCATTGGCGGTGATAGGCGGAAGCAATCAGAGGTAGATATACGATGGGATCAGGCCAAGCGATATGCCGATCGCCCATATTGGTGGATCGCAATCGAAAATGGCACGAGGCAAAGACAAGACCCTGCAACGCATGATGTGCCGATCACTGATATTGGTGGATCGCAATCAGCGTTGGCATCGGTCACGCCATATGGCTTACCCTAGATTCCCTCCAATGTGCGACTTGTGACACAACACACACACACACACACACACCACACACACACACACATATAATATATACATATATACATATATATATACATATATACATATCACATATATATATATATATATATATATATATAATAGATATAGATATTATATATATATATATATATATATAATATATATATATAATATATATTATATATATATATTATATACATGTATATATAATATATACATATATACATATATGTACACATATACATATATATACACATATACATATATATACATATATATACATATATATACGGACCAGATGGGACAATAAACGATATTTGAGACATTTTGAAGTCCGTTAAAAAGGAAGTTTTATGTGTATTTTGCATATTTCTTTTAATAACCGAAAAGTGAAGGAATGTGCCGATCCGATGAAACCAGACCCAAAAGGGTTTAGAAATGCAAATGCATCTTATTTTGAAATCCGCCATAAGGCCTTTCCAGATTTTCAATGTGTTTAATGTATTTTTTAAATACTAAGGGAAACCTTGGAACATGGCCAAAGCGACTTGCAACAACGATTATGGGCAGACCCGATAGGAGTTTAGGGCACAATTATGAAGATTTTAAGTTTGGGGAAGAGTGTTCTCTATGAATTTTTCTCGTGTCTGGTATATTTACCTATGTAAGCCAAGAATGCCAAAATTTGGGGATTTCAAGCGCCGATTGCCCCTTCCGTTACAGAATAGGTGACATCCATCCCTTAGGGAATTTAGCAATGATTGCTATTGCTTTGAGAAGGAAATTGAGCAGGCTGTGGCTGGAAGATAGAGAGTTTGAAAGGGAAAATGAACCAACAATGCCAATTTGTCTTAAAAGCCATAGAATGATAGAGACAAGAGGATTGTTGGTTGCTGAGGCTGTTGTTGGGGTTTTGTTGTTGAAAGTGAAGCCAAAGTAGGAAGCTGAGGTGAAGGAGGCAGTGCAGAAGAAAAAACGTAGCCAAGGGAGTCACTTGGAGTCCAAGTGAAAAGCCTAGAGAGCTGTAAACTGATAGAGGGAAGAAAGAAGCCAGAGCTGAAGAGCTAGAGCCAGAGTCGAAGAGATAGAGTCAGAGCCAAAGAGCCAGAACCAAGAGCCAAGAGCTAGAGCCAAGAGCTAGAGCCAAGAGCCAGAGCTTCAAGAGCCAGGGAATAACATGGTGTCTGAACTTGTTGTTTCTGTGTAAAACAACAAGAGTTAAGCCAAGAGCTTGTAAAAAAGACTTATACCATAATCCCAGAGAGCTTAGTTGAGTTGACTAGAGCTCATGGAGATGTAGCCCAAGAGGGTTGTGGGTGAACTCCTAATTAAATTGTTGTTTCTGTGTGATTGTTTATTGCTGCTTTATTTTTTGTTACATGTATTTATACATCAGTTTCAACACATTAATTTACAACACTTGAACAGTTAAAAACAAATACCAACATACACCTATATTTTCAAGCATATTTAATTCCGCATTTGTTAATCAATAAAACTTGGGAATATTTAAAGCTTTGGGAGTGGGAGAGGTTCTTGTAAGTTAGACAAGAAGCCTACTAGCCCCATTTTTAGATCAGTAATTATTTGTTTCTTATCATTTTTAAGGCACAACGTTCATAACAAAAACATTGTATTTATACAATTTTTGGGGGAAAGTGCATGATTTCATTTGGACATGGACCTAGAGGGCTAAGCATTTGAAAATGTAAGAGATGTGATGAAGTGTATTGCATGTTTGAGTCCACCTATACATGGGGCATGATGTAATGTAATGCACCTTAGAAGAAGGAAATAACAAGGCACCTCCTACCTATAAAAATTGGATACAAGCAATATGCAAAAGCAATCAATAAGATTTATTCATGTAGAAGTCATGAATAAGAAGTTTTGAGGTTTATGTCTGGGCTTCATATAGTGAACACTGTGGGTGCTTGCAATGTGATATATTAAATGTATAGGACCTATAATAGGAAAAATCATGGGTCCTTTAGGGGTTTCATTGTGCAAGTGTTGTGACATATAATTTAATGAGTTGTAAAAAATGGTTAGAATCCTTAATTTTATTATTGTAACATTATTCATAATAATAAGTTAAGGAATCCATTTTGGGTTCCGACCCTACAAAATTTTGTGATGTGGTCATTTTACTTAGATGGATGTTAATGTTGCTCAAAATGTTCTATTTGACTAATTATTCATGAATGTTGGTTAATGTTAAAAGTATTGCTAGGATGCATTAGGGTCATCAATGGATGTGAGCCTAGTTGTTAAAAAAACTTATTTGCATATCTAACAATTTGTATCTTAGTGAATAGTTATCATCAAACCCTAAGTGAAGAGGCATAATTTACTTGAAGTAGACATAGGTTGTTCAAATCCACTATGGCTAACACAAGATAATATGACATAACCAAGGATAACGAAAATATAAATTTTAGGTAGGACACTTAGGTCCATGACAAATGGTATCAAAACTTCAATGGACACTCTTCATCACATTTCAAAATAGAATAGATGAGAAAGTCTTTTGGTGTGTTTGTAGTAGCTTTACAATATATTATTAGAAGAAATCATGGCTTGGAAGGTGGGTCATTCATGGAGGAAACAATTAACAACATAAACGTTGGAATAGGATTACTTCTAGTAGTCATATGTGATAATCCCAAACATTTTTGAGGCTAAATAAAGTGGAGGAAGACAACATCCTAAGGTAAATCCAATTTAATCTAAGGAAAATATTTGGTTTTTTCATATTACAATTCATTTCCTTTAACAAGTTGTATTTATTTGGATTCTATGGTAGAATTGATGGGAGAAACCCTATTTGGAGAAGTCTTTGTAAATAATAAACACCTTGGATAGAAACCAAGGATGGAACCTAAATCATCTTATTATGTGGACTTAATAGTGAATGGAAGAAGGAGTTGGTAGGCGAACTTAGATTTAGATTTAGATAATTTGGTACTTTAGTAAAGCCAATTAATTCTAAGGATAAGATAGTAGTCAGGGTTACTTCAAAAGGTCACATTAGTTGGATAAGTGGAAGTGTTATGAACCTTATCCCTTAAAAATGATAAGGAACCTATAATTATAGTCCCATTCAAAGGGGAAAACTCTTTTTAAAATGAATATAATGTATAAGACAAGAATTGATGATCCCAAGACTATGTCTCCTTAGTGTGTGTATGTGTGTACATACATATACACACAAACAAACACACACTAAGGAGATGAAGGGTACACACACACACACACACATATATAGATAGATATATGAGATAAAGGGCACAATTATAATTTGTTTCCTTTAGCAAGTTATGTTTATTTGAATTCTATGGTAAAACCTAACTGGAGAAATATTTGAAAATAAGAGACACCTTGGATAGAAACCAAGGATGAAGCCTAAATCATATTCTTATGTGGACTTAATAGTGAATGGAAGGAGTTGGTAGGTGAAATTGGATTCAAAGTTGGATAATTTGGTACTTCAATCAAGCCAATCAATTCTAAGGATTAGGTAGTAGTTGGATTTACTTCCAAAGGTCACATTTAGTTGGATAAGTGGAAGTGTTATGAACCTTGTGTCTTAAAAATGATAAGGAAACAACTGTAAAGATCTAGAGCATAGTAATTCAATTCTGTGATGGCGCCCCTTTGCTTGGTGTGATGGCTCGATTTTATGATGGTTCTTGGTCCCCACTGCAGGTCCTCAGACCCTCTGCTTGGGCTGGACCTTTCCTGTCATTGTGGGTTGACCTCGGTAGTTTGGGTCTGTTGGTATCTAGATTCATATTCCTCTGGCCTTCGTATTTATTTTGGTGCTTTTCTATATTATAATAATTGGTTACGTGGGTTGGCCTGGTGCTGTCCTTTTCTTCTGGTCTTTTTTACTGGTTGTTCCTTCTCTGGGTTTGCCTTTGTCTAGGGCTCTTCCGTCATCCCCCTTGTTAGTATTGGGGTTGGTGGAGTAATGTCTGTACCAGCCCAAAATGCACTACTCTTAGCGGAGATTGTTGCCTTCAACTCCCTAGTGGCCTCTGCTTCGAAGTTCTGCAAGCAGGGGGTCTCCAAATTTGTGAAGAAACCTATGGAGATCCCGAAGATTAAAGTAAGTGTCCTGCAGGCCCACTCTCGGGCCTTGTGGCTTGTGGATAGAGGTACTATTAGCCATTTCATGGGCCTTTGACCTTCTCCTTGGATGGTTAAGGATTGGGTTGTGAAGAACTAGACCCCTCTCATAAAAGGTGCAATCATCTCCTAGTTCTATGGAAAAGGTTTCTATACCTTTTATTTTGAGAATCGTTTGGACTGAGACTTAGTTTTTAGAAGTGGCCCATATTTTATGGGGACCCATGGGCTCTACTTGGACCTTTGGAGTCCCAGTTTCAACTTGAAATGTGATGCCATTTTATCGGTCTAAAGCGAACAAAGTTCCTTCTGTAAATTATGTAGGAATTTACAGGGTAAGTTCCTCAGACAGAACACCAAAGGACACCGCTCACAAACAGATCACAGATCAATACACCAGTATTTTTGACATGGTTAACACCCTCAAAGAGGGAAACAGTCCACGGCCTGAGCCAACACAGCCACTTCAAGCAATTTATTAATAAAAGAATGAAATTTTACATAAGCTTCTCTCAAGAACAGTTAACCTAAAAATGACCCTCCATGCTCTTTAAATAGAGATCATGGACCAATCGGGTGTTAAGCCACGGATCAAGTGTCAGTAATACTGAGGAGAGAATGAACCGTAGGATCACTACATATCGTGACCGTCAGATTGTAAGTTACAAAAGTACATAGTAAAGAAACACACTTTACCTAACTCTACACTAGACCAAGTTATACTTAACTAT
>APFE030637426.1:1110-13458 GCA_000404065.3 Pinus taeda
AAAAGAAACAAAGATAGGCTAACAAACAATCTAGTCGCTCCCCAGTGGAGTCGCCATTTTGTTATCGGGAATAGTGTCTACTCGGATGCTGCTATTCCCACTAATATTGGTGGCTATCTTAGAAACAAATAAGTAAAGTCTACTTTTGCTTTCCTTTATGAAAATAGATAGGAGTGGAACAAAGGAGACCAACCTTAGTCTTGCGCTTGATTTCCTCTCCTTCCTGATAGAGCCTTGCCGCTTCTGCTTTGTCTGCCTAGCTTCAAAGAGCACATGTAGAATCACAGCAACATATTACTAACGAAGAACAAATATCTATATTCATAAATAACACAGGACCAAATGTGTGTTAACCATACAAATGTTTATATAATGAAACATACAAGAATATGGAGGAAAACTTGAATAGCTTTATTAAGATGAAAAGTAGCAAGAGGATTACAACCATATGTTCTGACCCAACATCATCCTCCAGCTAGAAAGCCCTTCTTCACCTCAAGCAAAGCTTAGATCACCCAACACTATGAATGTAGACCAGAAAACCAACAACACTTCTCTATAAGATACAAAATTCCAGCCTCTGGATCTCTGTGATGAGGGATCCATATATAGATGATTATAGGGAGGTGAGTCATCTTCTGGGATCTTGATTAGTGTCCTCCCTCTAATAGTTCCTGCTTCCACTTGGAGAATGATGATCTCTTACTCATCCCTGGTCGAAAACAGAGAGGCAAGTGTCAGAGGGGAAGATTCTGGAAGATTCCATGATCTTCCACCTCGCATTTTGTCCCTGCCATTTGTCCATTCTCAACCATCACACCCTACAAAGGAGCCATTTAGTATGCATTGCACCCTATACACTGGGAAGGTGATATGCATTGCACCCTCTGCACTGGGTTTTCAGTATGGTCCAGTTTTGACCATTTCTGAGTATTTTTTAGTGGAGAACTTCTGGGAGATGATGTAATCAACTGACCTTGTTCCTCTAGGTAGTGAAGCAACACTTTTAGGGACTTAGGAGCCCTCAGTTTATGGACATTTATGATTGGGGTTGCAGTGCCCAAAAATGTCTATAACACTGCAGCCACCAGATTTGCTTCTATCTCTAAGGCATCGATTTGGATCTAATCAAGGGTTGCAGACCTTCTCCCCCTCAATGTGAATCCAAAATTTGATTCAAAAGCCCCTGCAAAAGTTATTTTTGCACCAGAAGGAGGGGGCTTAATCTCCACTGGAAGACTATTGTACAATTTTTGAACCTTCTAATGAATTCAACAACACTTTCATCATATTTCTTCTTAATAGCATTGAACTTTGTGAGTGACTATCCGTGGTCTCTTTTCTCTCCCCATCTCTGGATGAATAGGCACTCCATCTCTTCCCATGTAGGAACAGAGTTATTAGGAAGCCCTTTAAACCATTTCCTTGCTTCTCCATCCAAGGATTGCACAAAAAGTCTCAGAACAACATCCACATGTTCAACATTTAGATTTTCTGCAAAATTACAAAATAATGCTATATGATTCTCTGTTGTTTGTTCATCCTCCCCTGTGAAACGAGGAAGAATATTCAAGTATTCTTGAGGCATTTGATTCAACTGTTGTGGCAATTGAATAGGTGCATACCTATTCATCAAGAATGTAGGTGTTGCCATGTTTGCTCCTAAACTTGTTGAACCTTGATTACTAGCAGGTGTGGAACCTAGCTGAAGGGTAAATGGAGTATGAGAAGGTGACAATGTAGTTATAGGTTCAGGGTGAATAACTATATCAGATACTGAAAAAGAAACAAACTCCAGAGACTGTTCTTGAAAGTTGGGTTCTTGAAATGAACTGGATGTAAAAGGTGACTCTTGGTCAATAAATGATGAATGTTTGGATGAAAAATGAGTTGAACTGCTTCTAGGTGCAGACGGTGTAGGACTTGGTGTAAGTGGAGTTTTTGGCCTTCCAACCTTCTTGGAAACTAGCCTCTAAGGATCTGAAAGGGCTTGAACTTTCTGCTATGAGGTCTCTGACCTTGTATGGGGCCTTTTTGGAGCCAGAGTTATTATTTTTGTTCAATATAGCCAAATATTTCCTCCTCACTGAACAATCAGAGGAAAATATTGAAAACCCAGGGAAAAGTGTTCTTGTCTTCTCTCCTCAGCAATGGTGCCAATTAATGTTGTCCCTTAAGAACCAATTTCTTGGTTGTGTAGAAATTGTGCTTAAGACATTAATGTTTATTATTTATGTCACTTAGTTGTCACTTAATTGTATGTTGTATTCTCAAATGAAGGACCTGAAAGACCTGGTTTTTAGCCCTTAATACATAGGTGACATGAAAGTCTCATAATGCCATTTGATTGTTGAATATGAATGCTAAATGAAGAATGCTAAGAGAAGTCAAAGACAATATGCTATTTTACACATAATCTACTATATGTGACACTTGGAGAAGTTAAAAATAATCTGTTGTCTTACAGAGAAACTACTATCTGTAACTTAGAAGAATTGAGAGGTAGAGGTTTTAAGTATAGGAGCACTCTTTTAAGGAACTTTAACTTCATGTAAATAAGCAAATAAAGACCTGCAACTTCATTACTATACTTAAAGGAAAGAAGACATATGATGTTACATAACACAGAAGTTACAAAATCATACCCAATAATGTGTGGAAAACTTTTGAATCTTTCATTAATCAACAGTTTTATCAAGAATACAGTGGCCTAGTCTCCAGGTTCTCCAAAGTTCGAACCCTCTCTCTGTAAATTTTCCTCTTCTTATACATTATGAGACAGTTGGTAATCACCAAAACTGTCAAACTACTTAATTATCTCCTAACTGTCTAAAGTAAAAATCACTACAAAATATTACATTAGAGGGTAAAAGACACCTCATTCTCAAGAAAACAAAATAATAGGACGTAACAGAAATTAGAAAACTAATAATGGTTGCTACTGTTCAGATTTGTGGCTTCATTGCTGATGAAGTTTCTCTGTAGATGTTCTGATAATATTTAAACTTCTTTAACACAACACACTTCACTTTAACAAAACTCTGTGCGTGGACTTGTGGGCCACATACATATCGGAAGGGTTGTGATTGGCCAAAACACAAGGAAACCCGACCAATCATCGTCCCTTTGAAGTTTTGGTCATCATCTCTAATTTTGGTTATTTTGCTAAAACAGCAAAATCAGTTGATTTACGCGAAACATGGCAAACCTTCGGTTACCACAAAACTCAAAAGAATTAAAACTATGGTTCATAAACCTATCGCGTCTGCCTGAGCTGTGCGCAATCACTGTCCGATCACCCATTCAATGGATGGTCCGATCCTTTGGAACTCAACGAAACTTTAAACCTATTGAACTAAACCTTATTGCGTCCACTTTTTCAACAAGCCTTTGACTTCCCCACGGACTTGATAAGAAATAAAACTACTAGTTAAATATTTCTCGAGTCTGATTTTAAAAATAAAACTCGATTACTTTTCGACACGATATCTGTCAGATATTGCCCCTTTCGATGAACGGTTGTGATTGGTCCGGACTTCAATGGATTAAACTGCATTTCATACACCATTGCGTCCGATCTCTAAAATAAACCTCGTTCTAGTTGACTTTGCGATTATCGTCAAATCTATGGCTTGTTGATCGGATGGCCCAGATATTCTTGTGGGTTTATCACTTTCAAAAGCCATTAATAATATAAAATCAACCTTTTCTTTCAAATCTCTGAATTTCCTTTTATTTCGTTATAACATAATATTTGGTTTTTCTTTCATATTTTTTTATTTTTCTTTCATTTTGTGATAAAACTAAAAATAAACTTAAATAACAATGGATGCTACAACACTCAGCATGAACACAACCATCCGACTGAAAGGATCATATGAAATAGATCCACAACATGGGCACAACCATTCACATAGAGAGGATGAAAATGAAAAGACCCACAGTATGCTCGCAGCCATTCGACTGAGCAAGATCAAAATGATACCCGCGACATGGTCGCAACCATCCGTCTAAAGAATCATGTGTATAATCATGAATTCATCACTTTTCGCAACCTGGACTTTTTTCATCTAAGCCTAGGGTCTTGTGCTCCAACATGACCCAATCAAAGTACAAATTCTAACATGTGAATAGATGTGCCGAAGTCGAACATGCTAGAAAATCACTTGATTATCAGCCAATGACGTGAACTGTTAACAAGTGCGAGAGAAACCACCCATAATGTCAATGGCTCTCAAGGTACTATTAGTACAATTGACGAAGTGTGAATAAGGAACTAAATTCGAACACCTGTTAAATCACTAGATCGAGAGCCAATGATGAGAACCTGTCGTCGAGTGCGAAGAACTTTCCATTGTGGCATGCAAACTCTAAGTTACTAGAAAGGAGTTTCTAGATCAACTTCCTGGATAACAAGCTAAAGTCGACAGGAAGTGACCTATCGAAGGAAGGTCATAATGAATACTTCATCATCGACATGAAGCAGGAAACGCAATGAATGAGAGTAATCGAAGATGGTGGCATATGATCAGACAATGTACAGGTAGGAAGACTTCTCTTTAACATGTGTATGACACGACTCCGGATTTTGGCAGCATTTGACATCATAGTATCGGAGGTCATAGTGACATGGTAGAGATCATATGAGAGGTTTAAAATGGATAACCCAAAACCCATTGCAGCAAGTGACAAAGTGAGGATGTCTGAAAACCTGATACGAATGACAAAAGAGTGTCAATGTTCAAGAGTGACATGCTACCTCAAGTGAAGAATACAACTCATGGATACTTCCAATTTTCCCCCACCATTTCTGGAGAGTACCCCAGTTATTTTTACACATGTTTGACGGGGATAACATATACTTTGTAATATAATTCCATCCTTCGGATGTATCCATCCTAGTAATTTTTACAAGCCCTAGGAAGGAGTAGCTCGGTCTCGTCATAATGACAAGTCCTATGTCATTTAATCTTTTAACGAGCCCGACAAAGGTGAAACTCATAATCTTTTTCATGTTTAGATAGTTTGAAAAAGACACAGAAAAGAAAACTCAAATGGTCCCTTTTTTTAAATTTGTCTCTCGAACCCGAAAAGGTAAAAAACAATATTCAAGAGAACCTCCTAGTCATGTTTGACTAAGGTATACATTTTTCGTAAATAGTTTTATCCCAACCCGAAAAAGGGCTAAATGTATACTGGGTAAACGACGTTTTGCAACCTTTAACGAGTTCAAAACGATAAGAGCTTGACAATATTTTCATATTTTGAGAGTCAGAAAAGAGCTCAAAGATGACTCCCTGCTTTTATTTGCTTTAACGAGTCTAAAAGGCAAAAATACTCGGCAATATTTTCATTTTTTACGAGTCAAAAAAGAGCTTAAAGGTGACTCGTCCTAGAGGAATGAGTGGTATAAAGGGTAGCAACTGGTTCCCGTTATGGTGGAACTGCTCAAAAACTAAGAGGTCAAGAGGCTGGCTAGTAAAACCACTCATCGCTGCAATTCCCTTTCTTGAGGAGCTGAAAGGTTTTCCAAAATTTTGGAAGCTTTATCCATAAGAGGACAAAGGTGAAGAAGATGCTTCCCTTCACATAACCTATAGGGGAATCTAATCTTTTACCTTCTTCTTACCATCATTAGTTGAAGGTGTAGCATCGACATGATCTCCAGAGGTTGATGGGGATGTTCGATTCAAGTCTTGAGACCATACCTTTAAGACTTTGGGAATGTCAGGATAGTCTCAAAGGAGATGGTCACCCTTACACAGCTTGCAAGGGAATATGACCTTCCATGGAGGATCGGAAGGTTTGTCTACGAGAGGTGCATTTGGAGTAACATTCGCACAGTTGTCCTCTTGCTTATCTGACTTCTTCTTCTTCGTCTTCTTCTTAGCCTCCTGGTTACTGGATTTCAAACTTTCATCAGGTGAAGTAGAAGAGGAAGGTGAAGAATAGGAGGAGAAGGTGAGAGGCCAACCTTAGAATCAACGTGATGTGGTTCAAATGAAGGAGATGGTTGGACAAGAGTTGGGACACTCGAGACCACCGAGGTCGAAAATTACCAAATAGGTAAACCAATGATTAACCCTGGGAGGGAAAACGTTGCCATATAAGGAGCATCAACATTTCCAAAAGAAGGAAAAGGACCAGGATACCCATCCAAGGGGAATCCTTGACTAGTAGACTCTGGAAATGTTGCTATTGGAATCGACCCTAAAGAATCACTAAGGAAGGTAACTTTAACCAGGAATATTTCATGGGTAGTGAATTTTAAGACACTGAAACAAAAAATTGCCTTTTCATATTTTAAGGGTCGAGAGAAGGGCAAAAGGTGACTCTAGTCACTTTTGGAGTTAACAAGCTCGAAAGGACAAGTGCTCGATAATCTTTTAAATTTAAAGAGTCAAAAAGACCAAAACAATTGTTTAGGATAATCTAGGCAAAAGGGATTACCAAGTAACCGTGAATTGCAAAATACCTCCCCGTGAACTGAAAGTATAAGCAGGCAATCTCCCCGAATGTTGTGTTCGGTGTATCACATTTACAAGGTGATAGACTCAGTTTCCTATGGATAAAGTATTGCAAACCTAGTGGGGTATTCCTTTATACATGCGACAGTATGAAGAGCACAAGTGCATACTAGCATTGTTTAATGCCGAAGCGAATGACAACGGCTAGGTTTAAAGATGTTGGAACACATCTCTAGCCTAGACCACTAAATGTAGGCGTTAAGTTTCAATGCTTCCTTAGATCAATTCAATAAATTTTAACAGTTGATATTGAATTAGGTTTCACTTCCAAGGCCCTACTGCTGTCATCTGAAAACTCCTATATGCAGTTGTATGAGAAAATAAATCTTTTTTCGATGAAATTTAACACTAATTGAGGGATAAAGAGCACACAATCAATGCAACAATCAAATAATGAAATCTTTCACTAATACATGTCCTAAATGCACTTAATCTCCCCTTAACAACAAAAGAAGTTTTATTTTAATTTCCAATGCTTATGATGATGTAATTCTAGCTTCTCTTTGATGCTACTAATGCAATATTTTTGCTTAAGTAAACTAGAATGATGTTCTTATTTTAATAAAATGCAAAATGAATCTTTCACATAGGGCATTTTTAATGAAAATTTCACAATTCCGAACAAACAAGCATCAATCAAATCCAAAGCATGATAAATGAAACCAAAAACAACTTCTTCCCTGAATCAAACAAACCAAACACAAAAATGCTTCAATCGACAAACCAAGCAAGTAATCTATGCTCGGAAAGAGAAAAGAGACACTCTAAATAAGAGAACAAATGAGACTCTTTCACTCATTCAATTGAAAATGAAGCAATGAAGATGTTGTGACTGAAAGATGGATTAAATGAAGCAACAAATCAGAAACTTAACACAATGAGTAAAAAAACAAATGAGCGGTAATTGACCTAGATGCACCGGGGTCATAGAAACCATCCAAAAAACTCAAAAAATCAAGCAATGGAAATTCAAGCCAATCAATCAATCAAATTATCAAACAAAGAATTCTAGTCACTTCTAGGCAGAAGAAGAGAGTCTGAGGGTCAAGATACACTGGCACTGGAATGGGAGAAACTCTGATTTTTTCTTAACTTAGAGACCGACACAAATTTTGGGCTAAAACTAGCACTGATCGGCACGACCAGCACGACTGTCAGGCTAAAAATAGCGCTAATAGGCAAAATTGGCACAATTGTTTGGCCAAAAATAGCGTTGATCGAGGGGTTCAAAGAAAAAATAAAAAAGAACTTCACACAGGGCTAGACTTAACACATCAAAGGGTGGGCTAGTGTTTGTATGCCTTCAAACAAGTCAATACATATCCAAAAGACCATAAATAAACAATCTAGGCACACAAGTAGAAAAATAAATAAAGTTATGAAAAGGAGATGTATTTCCCCAGTGGAGTCGCCAATTTGTGGTGTAGGAATATCCTCTCTACGGACAGAGATGACCCCTCTAGCCCAAGAGAGTGGTTCTAGCCACAAACAAGACAATCTAATGTAAATTTCCTTAGATTAGAATCGAATAAGAGGGCCTACCTCTTATAAAGCTAATCCACTTGATGGTGATCTTGCTTCCTTGCTCTAGCTTCCTTTCGTTCCTTTTGTTCAAGTACCTTAAACAAACATGCAAGAAACAACAACAAACGTGATAGCATAAAATCGAATCCAATCTACTTAGAAAGTCAAGGAGTTATAAGCTATCAAATGTAATATTACACCTGATATAGGAAATAAACTATTAGTTGTATTAAAATAAACTATTAGTTGTATTAAAATAAACTTCAAAGAGAAATACAACCGAAGCCTTGACGTTGGAGATCTCCTTTGCGGTATCCAAGTTCCACTACACGCCTTTTCAACACTCTTTTCCTCCTCTAGCTTGAAATGAAATGGCTTCCAAGCTCTAACTCTCTCTCTCCTCGTGCTTTAGCTACCAAAGACTAGTATTTTGTCATCCAAGACTAATCTTCTTCTATCAAAAGCTAAAGATTTCAGAATTTTGCAGCTGGTTCTATCTCTCCACCACTTTCACTATGTGTTGTATTGTGTGTAACCAAAAAGGGTAAGAGGAAGTGGTTTATATAGGGAGAGGAAGATAAGAATGAGATCCACTCAAGGCGGAAGAAGGTCTTATCTCCTTGGGAAGGTCCACTTTTAAGGGGGAAAGAACCTTATATGGAGTTCTCGACCCTTATCCAACCAAACGAACATCTAGCACATCACCACTAGAAGATTATAGACGTGAAACTTCGTTTCTTTTTTATAAAAACTTTATAGCAGTAGACCAACACGGGTATTGGGCTAACAATAGCATCGATTGGCGCGGGTCACAGTGTTAAACTCTGCAAATCGACGCCAGTGAGACACTGGGAAAGAGAGATGGCCTTAAAAACTTGGTTTCAAGGAGGATTATCTATAAATGTTCTAAAGGGAGTGGGGACTACTTTCTTCAAACTTCAAGGGATGCAAGAGCATAGGTTTCATAGTGAAAGTATAACACAGTAGTCACTACTAGTGTTCTCTGGGATCAGGAACGGGGAGTGATAGGAGAGTGACAAATTACTGTGTAACACCTTTACCGAATGCCACATCATATCCTCAATCTTCAAGTACAGCTACATAAATTAAAATTTTCTTTTGACCAGGCACATACATTATAGTTTGTAGGTGAAGATGAGAGCCTGAATCCCTCTTAAAGGTGACATATCCAATCCCTTTGGTACTATACCTCCCATCATCTCCAAGCTCTATGTGTAATAGTAAGTCCTTCTCCTCTAGGATGCTACAGAACTCCTTATTTCCTGCCATATGAAATGAAGCACTAGAGTCTAAGTACCATACACTGCCTCGTACATTACTTGTCATGCATGTAGTGAGGGTGAAATCCAAATCGAATTGTGATATGAGAGCATCTGCTCCTATTTCTCTTGCAGGCTTCTTACTGGATTTCTTGTGTGGACACTTGGTTGCATAGTGTCCATACTCATGACAGTGAAAGCATTTAATTTTACTGAGGTCTTTCTTCCTGCCATGGTTCTAACTGGATTCTGAATTCCCTTGGGCCTTCTTGCCTTTGGATTTCTTTTCCTTTTCTAGCTAAGGCAAAGTTTTCTTCCTCATCATTTCTAGATGTGATACCATCTCTAGTGTTTCTTCTAATCCCCTCCTGCACCATGTCACACCAAAGTCTCTCCCAATATGGGAGATTGTCTCTTCCATTAACTGAATCCTAATAGTTGTGCCAAGACTTTGGTAGACCAAGGAGTGATAAGTTCATAAGTTCAGATGATGGAATATTTTATCCTACTGCTCCAAGTTCATCTCTGACCTGAGTGAATCTGGATAGGTATTGAATAGCGATTTCAATTTTTTACCATTTGAATGTTTCCAAGCTTATCTCTCAATGCCAGCTTCCTGGCATCACTACTACTTTGGAATAGATCTGTGAGAATTTTCCACATTGCAAATGGAGTCCCTTTTCCATGCAAATTTGAAACCACATGATCTTTGAATCCCTCTAGATAGTCCTTCTAGCTTTTGTTGTGTCATTCTTCCACTGAGCCAATTGTTGTGCATCAGATGTTGCTGGTTTTGGAGTATCATTTTGTGTGTACTCTAATACTCCAATGTCATCTAGCACAACTCCCATCCTATCTTTCCAACCACAGAAGTTCGAGGTTCCCTCCAATGCATATTCAAGCCTCAATCCATTGAAAGACATTGTTCCTACACTAAAGAAAATTTGCAACACAAAACTCGTTATTCGAAATTTCTTAAGAGATTGATCAGGAACCTGGATTTTATGTAGTTTTCAATAACTCCCATCACATGTAGAAATAACTCAAAATTTGCAAATGCTAATGAATTTAGATTGAAAATAATAGACACAAATTTCTTCTACTCAATCCGCAGAAGGGAAAACATACAATAGAGACATATGCAATCATTCAATCACAATGAACACATTATTTTTACCGGGGAACCCAACTGGGAAAAACCCCTCCTTTATTTGTATTATATTGGATGAGACAACGATCAATTACAACGAAAATGTCAATCCTTGAAGCTTAACATACACTACAATATTGATCTCCCGCTCTACCTGTTATGACCAACACTTCACCAAAATAGGCCTCCTACTTCCTCCTATTTCCTTGCACAATTCCTACTCCTAAAAAATAGGAAGCTCATATTTCTTTTCATAATTCTTGAGGAAATTAGTTCACCCGCATCATACAAAACTATATACACTCACTAGTACACAATAATAATTACATTGATTCCTTTTTCCTCCACTCAACTAAACAAATCGAATTTCATGCATGATTAGGGTTATTTTTAGTAAATTGACTAGTTAACTGAGAGATTAGTGAGTTAACAATAATTACAACTACTCAACTAAATTCATACTAACTCTATTCATTACTAGAGCTCAGATAATTGAGTTTCACTAACTATAACTCCACTAGCTTGCTAGATCTTAGCAATTAACTCATGCACAACTCTACTTCTTGCCCCAAAACTTGAATTGATTGACTTAACCAAGTGACTTGGTCATGTCACTCTTGCTAATTGCAACTCAAGTCATCTTGCTAATGTGGAAATTCAAATTTCTCCTTTTAACTAAGGAACATGTCAAATGAAGCCTTTTCTTGCTACAATTTAACACAACATAGTATTTTCACTAGAGACTACAAGATTTTCTACTCTACTTTCAGGAACCATGGAACTATTACACCCTGTAGGTCTTAACCCCATACATAAATTACCTACATAAGAATTCTAAAAATAGAAAATAAATAATGGCGAGAGCATAACACTTAAAACAAATATACACAGAGATTTTCCCCTGGATCCCAATATCGAGACTACCAAATTGATTTTTCATTATGATCCTTTCAATGTTACAATACATATATCTACATGTAGTTGACAGTGCCACTACAGATTGTCTCTTACTTATCTAACGAATTGCACCTCCAAATAGGTTAAACACATACCCACTTGTAGATCTTCTCTGATCCAGATCTCCAGCCCAGTCTATATCAACAAAGCCATGAATCTCCAAAACTCTATCCAATCCTAGTCTTCCTTGGTAGCACAAAACATAATCACTAGTGCCACGCAAATACCTGAAAACCTGCTTCATTGTTGTCCAATGCTCATTCCCCGGTTTTTACATAAACCGGCTCAATACTCCCACTGCATGTGCAATGTCTGGTCTAGTACAGACCGTCACATACATTAGGCTACCGACTGCACTTGCATATGGAACACGGGACATGTCCTCTTCCTCTTCTCATGTCTTGGGACACTATTCAGCAGATAACTTTACAACCAAAGGACTAGGAACCTTCACCAATTTACTATCCTGCAAATTAAGCCTCTACAGTATTGTCTCGACATACTTTCTTTGGTTTAACCAGAGCTTCCTCTTTGCCCGATCTCGTTTAATTTCCATGCCCAAAATATAGTTTGGAGCACCAAGATATTTCATGTCAAATTTGGAGAACAATTGGGTCTTCAAATCCTAGATAATTTCTATGTCATTTCCAAGAAGCAACATATCATCCACATACAAGACTAGATAAATAACATGGTCACTAATTAATTTAAAATATACACAGTGATATGATTTGCTTTTGGTGAAGCCAAGTCCCTGTATAAATGTATCAAATTTCTGATACCACATCCTTGATGATTGTTTTAACTCATACAGAGACTTTTTTAACTTGCATACCAATTATTTCTTACCCTTCACCGAAAAGCCTTTAGGTTGCTTCATGTAGATCTCTTCTTCCGATCACCGTGAAGA
>APFE030637431.1:1058-31286 GCA_000404065.3 Pinus taeda
TATCGATTTTTGGAATATGGTGGGTCTTCGTTCCCACATTAGAGTCTATGAAATCATGATTAACATTTCTTTTGTTCGTATCATGAGTTTCCTTTACTACCTTTTCACCATTAGTAAGTATTTCTTGTAGAAAATTTGTCAAATATGTCTTCAAATCTGTCTTCTAATCTGCCATGTCTCTCTTCAAATCTATCTTCAAATCATCCATCTTAGCTTCCACACCCTTTATCTTAGATTCCACGCCATTTATCTTAGCTTCTCTTAGCTTTTGTGAGAGTGAAATTTGTTGCACTTGGTCTTGTAATTTTGATATATCATGTAGCATTTCTTCCTGTTCTTCATGAGTCATGCTAGAGCTTTCAGGTTTCTTAGTATGTGTTTGCATTTTCTTTCCTCGAGGCATCAGTTACTGATAATAATTTTCTACTATGCCCTTTGAATTCCTTCAAAATAAATTTTCAAACCAAGCTTAAGCAGAAATTTAAGAAAATCTACACACCTTTTTTCACTTTATAGGAAATCGATATTGCCTTTGATATATCTCTGTAATTTCCAATCATGCAGTGCTGAAATTACAACCTGCAGTAGCCCTCCATGCCCTCTTTCCAATGCCACTAGTCTGATCCCATTTGGATTATCCAAAAAAGAGTTATGCCAAATCTCCCACAGTGACTTGATTATAGACTAGTTTAGTAGAGCGAAGTTGTATAACATGCCACATATGCCTGTTTTGACCTTTGGCTCTAAAAAATATATAAAAGAAACTACAGTCTGTCCTATTTCTGTACCTTCTTATGAAATTTCAATCCGATGCTCAGAGAGAAAGTTATGACGATTTTCCCCAGGTCACCTATTTGGAATGTAATTCAGGAGTCAGCAACAAGACCAACTTCCTTTGATCATATCTCCGCAAATGTAGTGCAAAAAGCTCTGAAACGCGTAATTGAGGTTCAATGTGACTTTGTCTCAAATGGGTTTTTTTTTTTCTCTTCTTAAACATCACAAAAAAACGTTATAGAGAAAATTCCATGATGACTTATTTGGAGCAGCGAAACCCTAGAATCCAAAGCTCTGATACCAAATGTTATGAAACCAGCTCACAAAAATATAGAAAAGATAGATAAATGCCTTAGAATTCAGCCTCTTCGAGGGGGAAACCACCTTTACATTACATAAATCAACAATGCTTGGATGATTCAAATGACAAAACCTCCTTTCTATATATAGGAGTCTGAGTCACAATATAACCCAGCTGACCTAACAATAATAATATAAAGGCACAAAAATAATAATAGAGGGATTCTATGGGGTGCAATAATAACAATATGGGGACAATAGGTGCACAACAATATTAATAAGGGATACAACTACAATAGTAATGGGGTAATCGCTAGTATTATAGGGACCTAACATGTGACTTGCGCATAGTCTCTGGTACATTCTCTACCTCTTGAGACCGTTCCTCTGCTTCTTATGTTTGAGCAACATATGCTCCTCTTTGACCAGCATGTTCTCCTTCAAGACACTCAAAGGACCTATGCCCCCACTTGTGGCACTTGTAGCACTGGTAGGCAACTCCTCTGCGTCTGCCATTTCCCCTTCCTCTCTGGTGTGGCCTTCCTCCCCTAATGCTACCTTCCTTTTCAATTGTCCTTGAGGTATTTTAACTGTTGCCCTCTTCACTATTGTTGGTAGTTCTTCCTCTACCAAAGGATTGTCCTTTCCCTCTGCCAGATCCTCATCCTCTCCTGGCATTCTTCTTCCTTGTGATATTTTCCTTTGCCTTTAAAGCACTCTGGTATGATTCCTCTATGGTTTTGAGAGAAATAATACTTATCTCATCCAATATTTCCAGCCTTAGGCCATTCACAAACCTTGCTGTCTTTTCTGAGGCATCTTCAGTATAACTAGCTCTCAAATTCAATTGATAGAATTCTTCAGTATATTCTTTCACCGTCATTCCTCTCTGCTTCAAATTTTGTACCTGTCGATGTAGAGAAATCTGGTAATCTTTGGACAAAAACCTACCCCTCATCTTAGCGACCATTTTGGCCCACTTTTCAACTGGTAACTTATTCAACCTTCTCCTCTTTGCTTGGACACTGTCGCAACACAAGGCCTCGTGTCCTTTCAGTTTAGTAGCAACAATTTTAACTCTCTTATCCTCGCTAACCTCTTCACATTCAAAATACTTGTCCAACTCACTAATCTAGTCCAACAGCACTTCTATGGACAAACTGCCATTGTAATTCAGAATTTCAAGCTTCGGCTTACTGCTAGCCAATACGACTGACCTTAACAACTTGATTTCTGGTCCCTCTTCATCTGATCCATCTGTTGTAACTACAGCTTCTTCTTCACTGTCATCCCCTACTTCTAGATCCCTTCTCCTTCCTACTTCTACTGCCGCCAAACGGGAATTCAGGATCCTAATCTCTCCCCTCAATCCCTCATCTACTACTCTTCGAATAGTTCTGCCATGACCTCTTCTTCTACCTTCCATTTTATAAGAAAATCAGTTAACTATTTCTCCTCTGATACCAAAATTTGATGGGACCAGCCCTTACGACCTTTGGATTAATTATAAATGTGATGATTGGATTTTTTATGAAACAGTGGTTGGTTGACTTTCATACGGTGGTGCTATTGGTTTATGTAGATAAGGACATGTGTCCTGGTCTCGGGCTTCACTCCTTCCTACTCCTTCTATGACTTGAAACATTGACTATTCATTTCATTTGCACTGTTCGGTTTTTCGTGCTACTATGCTGCTGGTGAGGTCTCTGGTTCTGCTATACAAGGGTTTTCTCTATCATTTGTTTGAGATTTTGCTCTTACTGTGGCTGGTTTACAATGTGGTGTGGGTTTTCACCTATGTATGATGTCTCAACCTGTTTTCTCCTCCGCTTCGAGACTTTGGAATGAAAGCCTCTGTATCGGTCTCTGCTGTCAACTTTTGCTCGACTTTGTTTGTATTCTCGGTTGCAGCTTTAGTTCATTTGGCTTCCCTCCATGCATTGGCTTCACAGGTTAATGTTTTGTTTGGTTTTGTCTCAAGTTGGGGCTATGGAGTCGCTTGGCTTTCGGCTTGCACTTGGTAGTCTTTTGAAGGTAAACCCTCCTTCTATGCTAGTTGTTTTTACTTCATTTTCTTCAAGCACTAACAACCTCTACTCCTCTGCGGCAGTGAGTAACTCTGTAGCTGCAACCTTGATCCTGTGGCTTCTCGGGCAGCTTACATAGGCTTAGCTCTTCCCTGGTAAGTTTTCATGGCTCTGCCCTCTGTTTTGGTTGCAGTCTATTAACTTAGTTGTGGTTTTGTTTGGCTTCATTGTTGATGACGTGGTTGTTGGCCAACACAGGTGAACGACAGTCTGCTCGTGGTCCTCATGCTGGGTCTCCTACACCTGAACTGGGTAGGGACACTCCTTGCTATCTTTCTATTGTTTTTTAGAGGGTTTACTATTCATAGGGTTTTATGAGTCGTAAATGTACTCTTTCTTGGTTCTACAGTTTCTTGGCACTGTGCCTGTGGCCCTATTGTGTGTTTGCGACTCTGTTGTTTATAAATTATGTATGTATTTGAATGGCCCTAAAATGGCCTCATGAAGACTTTGTAGTGTGGTCAACTTGGTTCTTTTGTTGGTCGTTTGATCAATGTGTTGTAACATTTGACTTCTTGACAAATTTATATTTTTATATTTATGCTGTGAATTTGATTATTCAAGTTTTACAAATGAAAATGGGAATGTGGTCATTTTTGGTACCCGAAACGTATCTCTGTGGACAGTGGGTTGCTTGGTTCCTTCATATGTTCATCCTATTTGTACTGTAACTTATCTGATAGCTCTCCTCGCCTTTGTGCTTGTTGTTCACCTGTGTGTACTCACTTTGCTTATGGAAAAGAGAATAATTTAACAATATTCAATAGGAATAATTTTAGGACTATAACATGAATGGATTCAGATGTTTGTGTTCAGAAAATATTTTTGTGTTTCCTCTTCATTTAATTCTACGATGGAAAAATATTATATTAGTTTCTTTTTCCTTCTATTTTGTAGAGAACACTAGACAATTAGAAAACTTCCAGTAGTTACAATATGTGGTTACAGTAAATGGTTTCTGAATAACTGTCTTTTCTTGCTTTGTAAATTAAAAACAAATTTTAAATAAAAATAAGAATAGTAAAATGAAATACGTAAACGAACATTAACATTGGCTGAGACAACCATTCCTAGAAAATGAAACTAATGAAACTCAAACTATTTTGAAAGAGACAAACTCTCGCCATGTCCTTCCCTTAGCTAGATGCTCCTACATCAACATATATTCAATTTTTGGAACTCCTCAATGTGCTCCACCATTGAACCCTTTTTTTTGATATTTTTCAATTGGCTAAATAAAGTGTTGCTCTTTGTATCCTGATAATGTGCTATCCATACAAGAGAAAAGCCATCAATACCATACAAAGTGATTGGGTTCTAAATATAAAGTTTCAACGTGTACCTTTTGTGTGCTTTTCACATTATGGAGATCGAAATATTGTTCCATCTATAGTATCCATGTTACAAGATCCTTTCCATCAAACTTCCTCATATCGATCTTTGGAATGTGGTGGGTCTTTATTCCAATGTTAGAGTCTAACAAATCATGATTAACATTTATTTTGTTCTCGTCATTAGTTTCCTCTACTACCTTTTTGCCATTAGGAAGCCTTTATTGTAGCAACTTTGTAAAACCTTCCTTCAAACCTTCCACGTCTTTCTTCAAATCTCCAATATTGTCATTCTTCAAATCATGATCAACATTTATTTTGTTCTCATTATCAGTTTTCTCTACTAACTTTTCACCACTAGGAAGCCTTTCTTGTAGCAATTTTGTGAAATCTTCCTTCCACACTTCCATGTATTTCTTCCAATATTCAATGTTGTCTTTCATACCATTAATGCCATTCTTCAAACCATCCATCTTAGCTTCTGTTACATTTTGTGAGAGAGAAATTTGTTTCACTTGGTCTTGTAATTTTGATATATCATGTTACATTTCTTTCTCTTCTTCATGTGTCATAGTATAGATTTCGGGTTGCTTACTAGGAATTTCCATTTATTTCTTCGGGGCATCAACTAATTATATTTTTTTCAATATTCCCTTTTAATCAATTCAAACTATTTTTTCAAACAAAATTTATGAAATTTTTAAAAAAGACTACATAGCTTTAGTTTTTTATTTGTAGGAGCTTGATATTGAATTTGATGTATCTCTGAAATTTCGGATCTCCAAGATTTGAAATTACGAACTATGGTAGCCCTATAAGTCCTCTTTCCAATGCCACCAGTCCAATCAAAATCTAATTCTCCAAGAAAGTGTTATGCCAAATTTCCCAGGATGACCTAATTATACACATTTTCAGTAGATTGAACTTGTACGAAGTTCCATGTGTCACTATTTCAACCTTCGGACCTGAAAATGATATAAAGAAAACTGAAGTCCATCCTATTTTTGTACCTTCTTACAAACTTTCAATCTAATAATCAGAGAAAAAGTTATGATCATTTTACCACGGTCCCCTGTTTGGGATGTAATTCATGATCTTGCAAAAAACCTAACTTTCTTGGATCATATCTCCGAACATATAGCGATAGAAGGTTTGAAATTCGTACCCGAGGGTTATCACGATTTTGGCTCAAATGGGTTTTTTTTTCAGCTTCTGAAACCTCGTAGAGAAAAATATTTAGTAAAAATTCCACGATGACATGTTTGAAGCAGCGAAACCCTAAAATCCAAAGCTCAAATACCAATTGTTATGCAACTAGCGCACAAAATAGAGGAAAGAGAGAGATCAACGAGTTAAAATGTAGACTATTTTAGGGGGAAGCCTCCTTTACATTACAAAAGTGAAAAATTCTTGAATGATTCAAATGACCAAAACCTCATTTCTATATATAGGAGTCTAAGTGGTCACAATATAATCAAAGTTGACATAACAATAATACTATAAGGGCACAACAATAACAATAGTGGGTTTCAATGGGGTACAATAACAACAATGTGGGGACAACATGGGAACAACAATAATAATAGGGGGCTACAATGACAATCGTAATGGGGGAATCACTAGTATTATAGAGACCTAACAATGATATATTAATCTGTAGGATGTCTTGGAAGTATCACGTTCAACATGTTGACATGGTGCTCAAACTACTGGAGGAGAAACAGTTATATGCAAAATCCTCCAAATGTTTCTTTGGAGTACATGAGGTGGAATATTTGGGTCATATTGTATCTCATGAGGGTGTTAAGGTAGACCCTAACAAAATTAATTCCATTAAGGAATGGAAATCCCTACAAACATAAAGCATCTACGAGGATTTCTAGAGTTGATAATGTATTATCGCAATTTTGTTAAGAATTATGGGAGAATAGGAGCACCTCTAACAAAATTACTCAAGAAAGATGCATTTTCTTAGACTCCAGAAGCAACTAAGGCATTTGAATCTCGTAAAGAGGAAATGCACCAACCACTAGTCTTGGTTATTCCAAACTTCACAAAAACCTTTGTTGTGGAATGTGTTGCCTCAAGAAATGGAATAGGTGTTGCTTTTGGAAGACCATCTACTTTTAAAAATCATCCAATCAAGGGAAAGTATTTAAAAACACCTATTTATGAGAAGGAAATGTTGGAAATACTACATGCACTAAAGTAATGGTGATCTTACCTAATGGAAAGGCTCTTCATGGTAAAAGAAGAACATGATAGTCATAAATACTTTCTAGCATAAATATTATCTTCAAAAGAGCAGCAAAAATGGGTCACAAAGATTTTGGGTATGACTTTGAAATCATATGCAAAAAGGGAAGAAAAATGTTGTTGCAGATGCACTCTCAAGAAAGGATGAGGATGTGGAAGAATTACTTGGTGTCATTTCTATTATCCAACCAAGTTGGATAACTGAAGTAAGGGATGAATGGAAGAATGAAGAAGAAGTTTGGCCACTCATTCAAAATTTATAGCATGATTTAAGTTCATATAATACATTTAGTTAGAAAAATGATTCATTATGGTATTGTTGTGCTATACAACAACCCTCTCCATTTCAAAATTTTTATCTAAAACTTTAACAAGAAATGGGTCCCCGTTTTAGAACTTAGATAAAATCAATAAATTTAAAAAAAAAAATCAATAGTTGTGATAAGTCGTTTTCTTCTAGGATAAGTTCAATAACAATTGCAACTTTTCAAAATCAATACAAAACATGAAAATGCTTATGAAAAGGTCTAATCCAATTTAGTATTAAACAAGACCTTCTCATAAAACAAATATAAATGAATGTGTCACATTGTTTTCTTAAAAGATAGACTTAAGGTTTCCATTAGCAATCGCCGATGCAATAACGCTATCGGAAAGCGTAGATCACAACTTATCAAGGAATAATTCTAAGGGGCCATATAAATCTCCCAATGCGATAAGTTGATCACAATCGACCATCACTAGAAGCACGAAACAGATAACAAATGCCCATTTGGAATCTGTCAATGTGATTTCATTATTTGAAAGTGCGCCTTTTAATAAAAGGTGAGATATAATCGTTAAGCGAATGTTTGCAGGTATAAATTATAAGTCAATTATAAATAAAAAAGCAAAACATTTATTCAATTGATCGCTCTTACCATCTATTGCAATCAGAACTTTACAAAGGAAACAATTAAACATAACGGTAATACCTCCCGATCTGCGATATGCGCTTAATCGCTTATCGCTAATTGAGAAGTTACAATATTTATTTTTAAAAAAAGAACCATTATTAAAACTCATGATGTGACATATATTTATGGAATTTAAGTGTCACGTTGGCAGTTACAGAAAACTTTAATAGAGCAGTTATGGTTGAGTCCTTCGAGGATTTCATCCGTAACAATGTAATATATATAAAATTTGTATTACCCATTACACTTAATTACTATTATTATTGTATATTGTGCTAGACTTCAATGAATTTATCCTCTGTTACATTCTTCTGTTTCATTGTGCAGAGCAGGACTGGATTTATGAATCCAGTGAAAAAGACGAATAAATCAAGGAAATCAAAGGCTCCCGTCATAACTGAAGAGGAACCAGTGAAAAGGGTCTTGATAGCTGATACTACCTACCTCGGTCTTGGCAAGGCTTCATGGGAAAGCATATACAATTTATTGGAAGCTGAGGATCGAGAAGAGATTGAGGAAGAAAAGGGAACAACAAATTCCACTGACAAGTCAGAGAGTACTCCTAAGGATTTGGCCAGCTCTTATCTTCACAGAATAGCAGCCCGCACTAAAATATTACCCTACAATGACTTGGTTAGATGCGTAATTGAAAGTATCACCATAACAGACAGAACATTTTTTACAGTTGATGGAAGGATGTTTGGGTCATTCAGGGCAGAAGATATAAAAAATATGTACCATTTTCCTGAACCACAAAAGCAGTACAACAAGGAATTTTTGAAATCCTTCACCAAGGAAAATGCCATGGAGTCAGACCCTATTAGACAATGGAGGCATTATCCAAACAAGTGCAAGTATGAATCATCGGGTATGTACTCTATAGGCTCTTTTGCATCACCTTACTGCTATGTTGGTGCTATGATATGCAAACTTTTTGGAGCCCATGACTCGGCTAGGTTTTATATAGAGATTATAGCTTTAATGGAAGGAGCAGTTAACTCTTATATCATGGATTGGGCGTCCATTTTTTCTGAGAAAATGGCAAACCAAATCCTTGATTATCGAAAAAACAGGTTTGTGACTACCCAGGTAATACCCCCGTTTTATATGAGTGCCTACATTTTGGACACCATCTGTTTCAACTCTGATTACCCAATTTTAGGTTGGAAATGGACTCCACAAAACCCAATCCCCATTCATATTTATCATAAGGAATTGTGGAAAGCCCATTATAAAAATCATCTTTATAGAATCTATCATGGTTTTGTCTTGCCTATTCATTATGCTATATTCAAGAAACCTGCTCCTCGGCTATCTGATGAAGCTAGTGTCAAACTAACATCAATTGGTAGTTGGATTTGTGAAGATAAGTTCACCTACATCAGAATTTTTGGCAGCACTACTCATCCACATGCCCTCCCCTTATACATCCCTGATAAACTATTTTCCAGAGAAATAGCTTATCAGATAACAAAAGCAGGGATGTCAAGGAACCTAAAGGAGTCCAAAAAACAAATGTGGCCCTCATTCCCACTCCGATGTGGTAGTTTCACATTGCATGAATTCAAACATGCAGAGAAGTAAGCTGAGAAAATTAAAGAGTTAAAGTTAGCAGTCATCCCAGAGAGGCAGCATGATCCAAAAGCAGTCACCTACAATTTCACCTCTCATGTCAAACTTGCCAAGTTTGAGCATGAGAAGGATGATTATGATGATTTATTCACTTCAGCTGAGTTATTTTGTCAATTGAAACAAGTAGCAAAAATCAAATTGGGAGCAGAGGGATTAGAGAAATTTTTGAAGTTCAGGACACATAGGTTGCAAACACTACCTCTGGACTTGTTAAATACTATCTCTATGGTGCAATTGAAAGGCCACTATGAAGAAAAAAACTATTGAAAAGACTGCTAAAAATGAAAAGAGCCATTAACGGGAGCAAACGAAGGAAGGAACTAGTGAGATCCTTGATACTGATATAAATATTAATCCTACTTTAATCAAGGAATGGAAGCAATTCGACCTAATCATCAAAAACCCAAATAAATCCCAAGAGCTCACTACACAAAAATCTTCTACAACGCAAAAGCTTGAGGTTATTAGTGTTCCAATTGAAGAGAAAAGCGCCCTACCCAAGATTCAATAGCATATAGAAATCATTCTGAAAAATCATATAGAGGAGATTCTACTAAGAACAAAAGAAATACCACCCCTAGATGTATTCTACAGTCTGAAGCATAGGGTTGTGGTTAAAAGATAGAGTAAAAGAGGAAAATTGATCAAGGACCTCTTTTAACTCCTCCGAGTGAAATGACGAATGTGGTATGGAAGGAAGAAGTCAATCCCTCTGAGGATTTAACTAAATTATCTTAGTGTGCAGGGGCTTATACAGCAGCAACAATGGACAAAGCCTTGGAGGTCAGCTAACTAATCAGGGAAAAGTATCAGAGGATTACTCAATTTGAAGTGCAATCGGTAGAAGGATAGTAAAGGATTAGTCAGCTTGAACAACAGCTAGCAGAGAAGAGACAATAAAATGAGCAACTAATGGAGAATTTGAAACTGGAGAAACAGAGGATTGATGAGCATAATCTCCAGAAACAACATGAATTGTTTCAAGAATTAAGCAGGCTTCAGATGGCAATTGAGCAGGAAAAGAAGGAGAACATCAAATTGCACAAATGCAAGTATAGATAGAAAGGTATAGGGGTTATCCATAGGTTAGTGAATTCAGAAAAAGAAGCCTTCGAGATAACCAAAGCCTTGTCCTGGTAGTTGAACATCCTTTGCCATAACATATCATTGGCTGACCCATTATGCGATATCTCTACAGCACTGATTGAAAAGGTAGTGTACACCATAATGGAATTGGAAAAATCAGATGAAAGGATAACAAATTTTCTTTCTTGGCAAGATTTCGTAGAAAGAATGGTTGCCAATTTGCTAAAAATACACGAATTGCACAAGGAAATCCTATTTTCGGAATGGGAGTCCCAACTAATGAACGTTGAAAGAGCAACTTCTAGATCCAGAATTGCAATGAATGGTTTGATCAAATTAGTAAATAACAGTTAAATACATATGTCTAATTTGATCTTCGATTCCTCTCTAGGTAGACTCTCGAAAGTAAAGGCACTAGAACATCATTGGAGATAGGAGCTAGCAAACAGAGAAAAACAGATCGGAGAAGTCCAAAACTTGACATGGAAACATTATGGTTTCTTCTAGTCAAGCCACATAGCCAGCAGATGGCCATCAAATGCCTTTTCGACACGATCAACTGCATAATTCCTGAACTCTCCAATGCCACCTACACAGCCCAGCTACATTCTAGGATGGGGCAACATCCAGAAATCTAGCCCATGCTCGTAATCTATCAGCTACAAGCACAAGAAAAGAAGTCGATTCACTGAATTAATTCAATTGCTATTGCACTGTTATTTTTATAGAAAATCCCAGATTTTCATGTCTACTATTAGAACAACTCATAGTGATTTTTGTTGATAGTTAGTTTTTCCTTTTATTATTTAAGACGCTTTGATGTATTTAGAAAGGGTCCTCAAATTTGTAAAAAACTTGACTTGGGAGTTGCACTTCTATAGTTCCAAATATTTTTTTGTATCAAAAGTGGATCAAGATTCTACATTTTTGTGAAAGAATCTTTTTCAAGACTTTCACTTTTGCATCTTCTAGAGGTTTTCTCGAATAGGAAAGTGGAATCCGAGTGTTTTTTACATCGGAAGAATTCAAATTCATAAGGTACTATTATAGTTGTTTTTGTCTTATTTCTCTATGTGAATGAACATTTCTTAAGACTTGCTATTATTGATATATGTATGTTTTTTAGACAATTCTTTAGCATATCATTTCTGAAGGTTTTAGAATTGTTATCATTTGAATATATATGTGAGTAATATATGTTGTGATGGATGTGATAATTTTTTTAATAATTACTTTGTTTAACTTCTTAAACAAAGTAATCATTATATGAATACATCTTTCTATTTTACGAATAAGCCATCTTCATGATTATTTGTCTAAAAGAAACAATCAAAAATCACATTGTTAACAGGATACCTAGGTTAGATTAGCATATTTGTATATTTTTGAATTGTAGGATAAAACACTTATCACCCTCACTGCACATTACAAAACAATCACCCATAAACTCATACATCACTAGGAAACTAGTCCCATTATATCGAGTCGGAGCCACCACACCGAGCGGAAAAGGAGTTGCACTAAGGTCCAGATCGGGAGGTTTTCCTAATGTTGATGCAGCAATTTTAGAGGCATCAACATTTTTGGCACTAGAAGGAGGGCATGAACTATGAATCGCAAGAAAATCTAAATCCATAGCCCATTCTGAGAGTAAATCTCCCTCACCATCTCCTCCGACTCCTCCCTCGCATTCTAAATATCCCATTTTCAAACGAGAAGTTGAAAAGACAACATCGACTGCTGAAAACTTGAACGTATCGAACAAGTCTTCCCTTGAACCCCCTAAAGTTCAATCTTTAATTCATAAAATTCAAGGGTTTTCAACATCTCAAGAATAGTCTGAGTTATCCCAAGGCAGTGTGACTTCACAATACATTCCTTCTGAGCCTCTTACAACATTATAGAGTGAAAAGCTTGGTACTGAACCAACATATTTTCCTCTGCCTAGTTGAAAAAGAGATAGGAAGACACCTGTAGAGTCTGGCAGTGAAACTCTTTCATCATTATCATCCACTTCGCCCAAACCACTAGAAAGTCAACCATCAATTCCCCAACTACATATCATAGTACAACAGGGTACAGGTACTCTGACATCTTCTACCCAACCACTTGTAACTACATCCTCACTTTCTTTTGTTGTTAGTGCGACAATGGCACAAAATCAACCACAACCAAGGCCATCGACAAATCTAGAGGAAGTCGTAATACCTGCGCCCTTGAGTCAATTACCGACCCATCTTGAAAAGTGGTTGCCAAATTTTAATGCTGATATCGGCATACTAGCAGAAGAACACATAAACAAATTTATGTTGTCAATAAACTTAAATGGAGTGACAGAAGAAGATGTTGTTGTAAGGATTTTCCCATAAACCTTATAAGGATCAGTTGGATCATGGTATTTTTCATTACCACCAGGATCCATTAATAGTTGGAATCCTTTCCAAGAGCAGGTTTTAACTAAGTTTGGAGATGATAGGTCCATGACGATGGTAATGAATGATCTCTCCAATCTTAAAATTGAGTCAAAATAACCTATTAAATATTTCAACTCGTGATTCAATAAGCTCTTAAATAAAATTCCTGCTACATCTAAGCCCAGTGAAGAAGTCCGAATCGAATGGTATATTTATGCTTTACCTTCGAATATAGCCATCTTCGTTGATAGGGATGTAAAGCCCACCTTAGCAAAGAATATGAAATAAGTGATTGTCGTTGAAAAACGTATTATTGCTTTATAAAAGAAAACTGCTGTTCAGGAAAGAAAGTCCAAAAAGGTTTCTTTTAAGGATGATTCAAAAAATAAAGCAGTTAAAAGATCCATACGATATGGAGGGTTTGCAAAAGGTTCTAAAGACTATGTCAAACGAAATGGTAGAAATAAAGAAATAGGTAGCTGAAACCTCCACTAAAAAACCATTTAGGAACTTCAAAATAGTTGAACCAAAACCACCTAATGCCATATCTAATCTAGAATCAAATCCAGATAACAATGAGGATGCAGACAGTTTTGTCATAAAAGTAAACAGAAGAAGATGAGATAATTGAATGTCACGGTATGTGGGACTTCCTTTTGCCTAACTCTGATATTGAAAGTGAATAGAAAGGTCTCCCAGTAAGTACCAGAAGTAAAATCACTACAGAGCCTATTCAAACAACTCAAAAGAAGAAAAATGCAATCCCTACTACCAAAGATAAGGCTCCCATGAAGAAAACTCCAGTTTTTCCTACTCAAAATCAACTATCATCTTCCAATCCACCCTCATCATCCAAGACATTGGTTGTCTCTGACTCTATGGATTACAACATTATTGAAGACATGAAGAAGACTAGAGCGAATATTTATTTATTTGGTCTTAGCAAGCTCAAACATCAACAAAAATTGTTGCTCAAAGAGTTAAATGTAGTACCCTCTTCTCCTCTTCCAAATGTTGTATTATCCAAGGCGGCTAAAGGAACATGTAAGCCACCATCAAATAAAGTAGATGCTACTGATGCTATTTTGATCAAAGATAGATCTAATTCTCATACTCCTCCTCTTCTCTTGACCTATGAGATCTACAATAGAAATCTTCACAACTTCTTAATAGATTTAGGGGCTTCATCAAACATAATGCCAGCTTGAGTTTTCTCAAATTAAACATTGAGCCCCAGAAATCTACAATACATATTGTTTAGTTAGATCGAACTAAGGTTCAAATCTTCGGAGAGATTAATTTAGTCACCATTAGGTTAATAGTTGATCCTAGAGTAGTCCATAGAATTGATATATTGATTGCTGACATCCCTGAGTTTTATGGTTTAATTTTAAGTAGGGATTGATCTAAGAAAATCCATGGTTAGATATCTACTGATTGGTCTCACATGTGGTTTCCCTATAAAGGGAAACCAAACCAAATCAAAATCAATAGGGAGAAGCAGATGACCTATACTGTAATGGAGTTTGAGCAAGAAAATCAAACTATAGAATTTAATAACAACATTCTCGTAAATTACTCAGCATAATCATTATTTGGTAATTTTAATGCTCAATCATCACCTTTTTCTGTTAATAGTTTCACATCACAGATAGAAAATTTCTCTGATACGGATACCTCAAGGTGTGTTACTATTACTGAGGAAATTGTAAATGAACCTGTAGATAAGCCTGTATTTTGGTCTTTATATTTTGATGGATAAAAATCCAACGATGGTGCAGGAGCAAGATGTATTTTATTTAGTCATGAAGGGGAAAAAACTATGCTATCATGCAGACTAGAATTTGAGTGTACAAATAATACTACTGAATATGAGGCATTGATTCAAGGGATCTATAAAGCGATAGGCCTAAAGATTCAATATCTAAAGATATTTGGTGATTCTGAGATTGTCATCAAACAGGTAAGGAATACTATCCATTGCCTTTCGAGAAATCTCAAGCATTATCAGTCCCTAGTTCAAGACCTCATAACTCATTTTCTAGAATTTAATATTTCTCCTACTCCTAGATCTCAGAGTACAACAACTCATTTAATATCTAATGTTGCTTCTAAGCTCCTTCCATCCTAGGATTACAACCCTAATAGTTTCTCAGTTGAATTAATTTATAGACCATTTGTTCAGGACAATGTCACCAATTGGTGGGTATTTAATCGTGACAAAGACATTTTAAGTTTCTTAACTTCTAAATTTTTTTATAATGACCAGATTATTGATGAAAATGAGCATGATCTTCAAATAAAACAAAGACCGAATGAGACTTCTATGCCTAAATCTATGGTCAAACTTGAAGATCTCTATGATATCAAGGATAAGTTCAAAAAGTCATGAATTCAAAACTTCAAAGTTCTACTTTAAGGTTTGAATTAGTAAATCTTGGCTCATAGGCAAAACCACAAAACATTAATTTGGAACTGTGGCTCACTTCAGAAGAAAATTTTTCTTTTACCAAATTTTTAAACAAATATAAAATGTCTTTTCTTGGAATTATGATGATTTGAGAATGTATGATACTTCTATCATACAACACACAATTCCAATGATTTCTGAGGAGAAACCTCCGCAACCAAAATTGAGGAAATTTCACCCAAATCTGGAGAGTTAGATCAAACCAGAGTTGAATAAACTCTTGAAAGCTAAGATAATTTTCTGAGTTAGACATTCTAAATGGGTTTCTAACTTGGTACTTGTTAGGAAGAAGAATGGCGATACCAGGATTTGCATTGATTTCAGGAATCTCAATAAGGCATGCCAAAGAGATAATTTCCCATTGCCAACAGTGGAGGAGACATATAGCTGGTTCAGAGTTGATTTCTTTTCTGGATGGTTTTTCTGGGTATAACCAAATACTAGTGCATCCTAATGACAAACTAAAAACTACATTCAGAACCAAATGAGGAACATATGGCTATTAGAAAATGTCTTTCGGTTTGATTAATGCTGGAGCTACTTTCCAAAGAGAAATGAAAATCGCATTCAAGGGTTTGATTAATAGGTTAGTTGTTGTCTACCTAGATGACATAAATGTATTTTCCAGGAAAAGAGAAAATCATCTACATGATTTGAAACAAATCTTTGAACAATGTAAAAGGTATGGGATTTCATTAAATCTCAAGAAATCTTTCTTCACTCTTGATGAAGGTAAACTCTTAGGATTTATCGTATATAAAGATGTAATTTACATTGATCTATATAGAATCAAAGAGATTTATGATATTCCTCTACCACACAATAAAAAATCATTGCAATCATTTTTAGGATAGATAAATTTTGTAAAAAAATTCATTCCGAATTTTTCCCATATTTTTTTACCTTTACCGACCATGATTAAGAAAAATTCAGTTTTAAAATGGGGATATTGTTATATACATTTTTGGGCACTGCAACCCCAATCATAAATGTCCACAAACTAAGGGCTCCTAAGTCCCTAAAATTGTTGCTTCACTACCTAAAGGAACAAGGTCAGCTGATTACATCATCTCCCAAAAGTTCTCCACAAAAAACTACTCAGAACTGGTCAAAACTGGACCATACTGAATGCCCAGTGTAGAGGGTGTGATGTATATCACCTTCCCAGTGTAAAGGGTGTGATGTATATCACCTTCTCAATGTAAAGGGTGTGATGCATACTGAAAAGTCTTTCTACAGGGTACGATGGACGAGAATATACAAGTGGTGGAGACAATTTGCTAAGTTGATGATCAAGGAATCTTCTAGAAACTTCTCATATGACACTTGCCTCTGAGAATTCGCTCAGGGATGAGTAAGAGATCAATGAAATCTCCAAGTGGAACCAAGAACTATCAGAGAGAGGACATTAATCAAAAACCCAGAGCTAACTCACACCTTTGCAAATATCTATATATGGATCTCTCATCCCAGAGATCCAGAGGTTAGAGGCTGGAATCTTGTACCTTGTAGAGAAGTGTTGTTGGTTTTTTGGTGAAACTTCATAGTGTTGGGTGATCTAAGCTTTAGTTGAGGTGAAGAAGGGCTTTCTTGCTGGAGGATCACATTGTGTCAGAAAAATTGGCTGTAATCCTCTTGCTATTCTTGATATTAATAAAGCTATTCAAGTTTTCCTCCACATTCTTATATGTTTAATTGTATATGCATTCGTGTGGTCAATACATATCTGGTCCTATGTTCTTTATGAATATATATCTTTGTTCTTCGATAGAATTACGCTGCTTTAATTTCATAGGTGCTCTTTGAAGCTAGGCAGATGAAGAAGAAGCGGCAAAGATCTATCAGGAAAGAGAGGAATCAGGCAAGGAACGAAGCGCAAGACTAAGGTTGGTGTCTTTTGTTCAATTCTTATCTATTTTTCATAAAGGAAAGCGAAAGTAGTTTTAACTTGTTTGTTTCTAAGATAGCTACCAGTCTTAGTGGGAATAGCAGATCTGAGTGGACACCATTCTCCGTAGCAAAATGGTGACTCTGTTAGGGAGCGAATATATTGTTTGCTAGTCAATTTTTATTTGTTTTATAAACTTACAGACAGAGCCTGAAGTCAAGCCAGCTAGCCTTCGAACTATATTTGCTATGCAAGTGCAAAGTAGATCAATGCTGCTTGAGTCTATCTTCAGGTTTTGTTTATAAATTGAACAATCAATCTGCAAACACTCTAATTGCCCTAAGTGGTGGCTCTAGTAACCTCCTTAGATCAACCCTTGTGATTTATATTTACTGAACATCACTTATTGAGCCTAAATCCCTAAACTGAATTGCAAATTGTGAGGAAAGACTAGATAAAAGTCTCACACTGGTACCATCGCACCCTCCCTTCAAGGAATTCTGTATGCATCGCACCTCCTGTGTGCAGTAGGTGAGATGCATACTGGATTCCATGTGTGACAGGTGCGATGGTCAGGGAAGGTTAATTTTATCTTCAGACTTTGGTTTTTCTTCACTCTTTTCAGTTCTATTCAGGAGTTTTGTTTTTTGTGGTTAGTATATCTCTATGGAAACCCCTTTCTCTTCCATCATTCCACCTCCATTATGCAAAGAACTATAAGTGTTTTTATGTATTGTGTGCCATTTTTAGTTCTCTTTTACAAACAAGTAGCATAATCAGACTGTCGTTTCTTAATCTGAAAGTGTCGCAAGTGTAGTTTTCAGTTATAGAAGAGAATCCCATTGTTCTTGATAGTCGATTGTATTGTTACTCTTGTATGTGATTTGAATTAGTATTTTTTCAAGTGTCGAAAAAAATTTTCATTTCGAAATCGTAAAGTGTTGTCCTCATCTTCACTTCATTTTGAAAAGAAATTTGTTAGTATTGTCGCTTTGGAAAATAATTCAAATTTTCACTTAGCATTCTTCTTGTCATTCATACATTAAGAAGGCTAAAAACAAATACATGCATGTGCATTTTCATTTAGACTGCTTGGTTTTATTTAGGACAGTGCATTTAGTGTGTGCTCTGTGCTCTTTGTTGAAAGACCCTCAGTTCTCTTTCCTTAGTAGCTAGGATTTTCATTGCAAAAGAAGATTAAACAGTTGTTTATCATCTTAGACTGCATCTTAGGAATTGTATACACATCACACGGTGAACCTGAAAGGCAAATTTTTAAACAATATCAACTATAAAATAAATTTAATGAATCTAAAAATGCTTTGGAACCTAATGCACAACATCTATAAGTCTAGGCTAGAGACGTATTACGGCATCGTAAAACCTGCTAACTGTTGTTTTCATTGCTGGTTGGATGATTCCTCCACTTTGAGATGACAAGTGCCAGTACGGACTTGTGCTCCCACGTACCATTGAGTATATATTGGGAGACCATAATAGGCTATATCCTTTATCCTTAGGAAGCTGTGTTTGCCGCCCTATCGATCATAATGCACTGAACACAACATTCAGGAAGATTGACTGTCGTACCATAAAAATCATTGTGCAGTGTTGCAGTTGGTTTGGTAATCCCTCTGTCTAGACTTCCAAAGTAGTCTCTTTCATTCCTTTTCAGACTCCTTGAAGGAAAAGGTCCATCTGAGCACTTGCCACTTCGGGCTCATTAAAAATCGAAGGCGACTAGAGTCATCTTTTTTTTTTTCTCGACTCTTAAAAATTGAAAAAACAAGTTGTGTCAAAGCATCTAAAATTTATTTTAATCAGAATAATGTCACTGTTCCTTCATTGGTCTTATAAGTTAGTCTCCCTTCATCGCAAGTTCCTATAGAATCGCTAGGAAATCTTTTGGATAGAATAGATATGTCTAAACAACCGTCGAAATCTAGGACTGTGTCATATGATGCAGTAGCAGCAGAACCTCCTATTGCTACTCCAACAATGTTCGCTGGTGTACCATCTGTCCCGACAAGTTATCAACAACAAGCCGGAGTCCAATCAGGGGTTGTTTCGACGACATGGTCAGTTCCTATTTCTTCATCCGGATTCTCATCTGGTATTTCTAATGTTGAAACTCAACAAATTGATCCAATGTGTCTTCAAAGGCCAATCTACCCTTTAAGTACTGGATTGCCACCATATGGGGGGTAGTATGCCTTTTCATTGGTCCCTCCTAGAGAACAACAATATGGGAGTTTACAACAAAGTTCAGGTCAATCTGGAATTACATCCAGCGGTTGGGTACCAATACTACCTCAGCAACCAAGGGTTGTATATTCAATGCAACCAGTGCACCCTATGTCGAATATTCCCACTATACCTGCTATGGTGACTGCATCGCAAGTACAAGCACTACCTGTTGTATGTTAACCACAAGTTTCTCAAGTTGCAATACAATAGACTCTTGTCTCAGCAATTCAATCACAACCTCAGGTTAGTGCCTCCTTATCTGGAGCGACTCATGCTCAAACAGGTACTATGACTCCTCATCTTGGTCAAGCATCCAGTATTGGACAATAGCAAATGGTCCAACAACCATGGCTGGTTCAAAATCAACAACCACAATTCCAGAAATCATATCAGGGACCTGAGCAACAAGTCTTTGCAAGTAATGGGCAACCGCATTTCCAAAGCGGTTATCAACAACCATACTATAATGGTTATGCCCATCAACCTTGTCAAAGTTACCAGCATCAAATACATTATGCTAGTATGCAAAGACCTACTGCTCAAGCAATTCCATCTTATCATGGGTATGCTTCGCCTAACTTGAATCAACAGTTTCCCTTTATAGAAACTCTAGAATTACCATATCTAAACCAGTTGAAGGATGATCCAATTGCTTATGCTCCTTGGTGACTAGCGATTCCACATAAACTTCCGTCAGATATTCCTAAATTTAATGGAAATCCGGGTGAAGACCCGTCGAATCATGTGATCACCTTTCATCTATGGTGTTCATCAAACACTCTCAACGATGATTCGATCATGCTTCACCTTTTTCAGCGAACGTTAACTGGTCGAGAAGAAAAATGGTATATCAAATTGCCTAGAGCTTCATTTGATAACTTCAGTACCCTAGCCACAACCTTTTTAACCAATTTTTAGTTACCCATAAGGTACAAAACGGGAACAGAACTTCTTACCAATTTCAAACAAACGACGACCACTCACATATCTGATCATATTGATGAGTGGAAACATCATCATAGAATGGTAAAAACATATGTTCCTAATCAGTTGTTGGATGAATGGTTTATTAAGTCATTGTTACCTTCTATTATAGAAGATGTGGAAAAGGGAGGAGTCGTCACTGAAGAGCAAGTTATTTCTCATGCACAATATCTAGACTTGATCTATACTCAGAATGGCACGCTCTACGATAAAATACGTGATTCTCCTAGACATGATTTTTGCATTCCTCCCCCTCCTAAATCAAATAAATACTCTCATGTCGGCAATGGCGTGATAGGTATGACTAGCACAAAAACCATAAAGGCTACATCAAAGAAATCCTGTATGGTTTCTAGTCAAAATGCAAATGACAAACTTCTCACCTCGGAGGTTAATGCCGTGTCGACTGACAAAGGCAAAGAACCAAAGTGACCAGGAGGCAAGAAGAAAAAGAAAGGTAAAAAGAAGAGACAAGAGGAGTCATCTCCTAAAAAATCTTCTGCAAACCCTTCTGGGAAAAGGAAACCTCCTTCAGGGTGTTAGATATGCGATGAGGATCATCGGACAAGAGATTGTCTATATAAAGTTGAGCTTAGAAAATTCTTCAAGAATTCAAAAACCTCAGCGGTATTGACTGATCCATTTCCGAACCAAGGAATAAATTTGGTTGCTAGCGAACATGCTTCCCCATCCCGAGTGCTTGTGTTGTCCATTTCAAAACAACAAAATGATGCTTTGATATCGACAAGGAATAAAGATTATGGAAATCCACAGCTATCGAACAACAATGCTACAGATCAACCTAGTAGTTCGACAACAACTTCGATCAAAGTTGTGCCACCCATCATTCTTGAGCTAACGATAAAGTCGCCAAAGGGAGTACTACACAAATCGACATTTAATCCTTGTTCCAAAGCAGCACAACATTATAATATACTGGAGGATCTGGCCCAATCGCCATCTGCTATGTTGACACTTGAGGTACTGCAAAATTTCCCCTCCCAAAAGCAGGCTTTATTATCAGCGATAGGTGGGATTGACCCAACGGATTCCAATCTTGTGGCCTCTGATCACAAAGGATATGACCCTTAATTACCATCTCAACTAGCTTTCCTTATTCAAGTGAAAGCCCTCAATGAAACTGTTCATTGAACAATTATTGATGAGCGAGAATCTACATGTATTATGTCAATGAGTTGCTGGAAAAATTTAGGCTCACCACCCTTGTCGCAATCGTCAGCGACATTAAAAGCATTTGATGGGCGAAAATACACTCCATATGGGATTTTAAGTAACTTGCAAGTCGAATTGGGGGGAAAAATAGTAGAAATTGATGTTGAAGTTATCGACGGAAACCTCGATTACAACATCCTACTGGGAAGGCCTTAGATATATGTTATGGCTGTCGTTGTGTCGACGTACTTCAGAAGTATTGCATTTCCATTCCAAGGAGGAATCACAATCGTCAACCAACAAACATTTCTCCCCAATAGTTCACAAGTTACGAGAAGCATTCCGATGATCCACGGAAGCTCTTAGTCACTCCAGAATATCAGAGTAGGTCTCCTAAAAGACCTTTCCTTAATGGGGACTTTTTCCCTTCCGCCTCAAAGTAAGCTGGCAGAAGTGGCCATAGTGCAAAACCTATCACATGAGATCTTCTACATCAAAAACGATGAAGAAGAACTTAGAACATTTTGATAGTATGGATCATCGCGAGGTATTGCCTCCAAGCCCTACCATAGATACATCATCTGATGATCAATTTAGTGATGTTGTACAATATGTACTGGGGGCATTGGAACTAGACCTTTCCTTCATGACCCCTTATGGGTTGTGATCAAAGGTCACCATGAGGATAGTTCTTTTATTGTGTCAACCTCATTAAAAAATGAAACAACTGCCATTCCAAATCGAGTCTTTAATTACGATCTTGTAAAATCCAAGTCAAGTCTTTCAAAGATCTCGAAGGTAAACATTCATTCCAACCACCGCGTTGGATGTAATGAAGCTTGGGGGCATGCACCACAATTTGCGTTATTATGCTAGGGGCATGCAAACTTATCACGAGTAGTGTTACCGCAAGGTTCAAGCTCGTTTAAAAATAAACCCGCCACGAGCAGTTTTAACGCGGAATTCAAGCTCGTTAAAAATTAAACATAAGCAATGAGAAAATGTTTCCCATAGAGTTTAAGCTCATTAAAAATGAACTGATCCCCGATAAATGACCATTGTGAATGCATTAGCATCAGCTTTTGAGCCTTGGTCATGTTCTCATAATCACCTCCACTCTGTTTTAGCCGATCATATGCCTCCATTTGATTGTTTACCCCTTTCGAGGAACATCTGCAAAGAGTGATTCTGTTAGCCATCCTTGTGACACTACCGTGATTGGAAAATTCCAAACCTTACCTAGAATCAGTTGCTACCCGAAATCATCACTCGTTCCTCGAAAAACGAGTTTCCTTTAAGCTCTTTTCAATTGACTCATAAAATATGAAAAGATTTCCGAGCGATTAGCCTCTCCGGCTCATTAAATTCATCGGAAGTGCTATCCCTCCTCTAGACTTTAATCTTTTTGGACTTGAGGGATTATTACACAAAAATATAGAGCACTGGTCTTATTCGGCTCGTTAAAACTATCGAAAATTCATCCCTTTCGTATTATTTTACACTTTTTTGGACTTAAGGGATTATATGATGAAAAATAATCATTGGAGTTTTCTTTCCGTCCCTTTCAGACTCTCTAAGATTGAAAAGGACCGAGTTATCTTTGTCGTTAAAATCGTTAAAACCAAATAGCGACAAACTTGTCAAAATGGATGAGAATGAGTTTCACTGTGGCTAGGCTCGTTAAAACATAGTGACAGGTTCGCTCGAAGGGAAAATTATAGAACAAGCATATGTTATCCTCCTTAAGCTTGACAAAAATAAAGAGGTACTAGTTAGCAATGACTAGGCAAAATTAGGAAGAAAACTTGAAGAAACTTTATTGGTAGCAAGTCGCTCTTGAAGATGACACTTTCACTTCACATCTGAGTCAGGTTGGGTTGTTCTGTTCACTGATCATATTACCGTTGGTCCATCACAGCATCCATATTTTGGGTTAACGCTACCAATCCATCGTAAGTGTCGCTGATATGTTCAAGAGAATTCGCTCAGAGAATTCACCTGTGTCTCATCCGCTGCAACACATTCATGCTCCATTCTTTCATGACCACCATCCTGAACCCTATATCATCAGATTGTTTTCACCTCCAAAATCATTTGCTCCATTCCATGTCGTAGATTTGGGATTCATTAAGTCCCTCCTATGACGGGTCACTTCTTATCGACATCAACTCATTATCCAAGAAGTCGACCTAGGAACAACCCCCTTTAGTAATTTGAAGCTTACATGCCTCAATGGCAAGTTTCTCACTTTCGGTGACAGGTTTACATCAATGGCCTTCCACCGAGAGATTTCGCATGGTGTTCGATGCCAATTCCTTTGTCGCACCGCATGAATTGTAATGTAGTACCTTGAGGGTCATTGTCATTATTGGTGATTCCTCTCGTGCCAGCTAACAGCTTACATCATTGGCTGGCAATCAGGCGATGTATTTCCATGTTCGACTCCAGAACATTTTTCACATGGATCGACTTGTACTCTGAGTGAAGATTGAACAAGTTTTGAAGACACCAGATCTAGTTTCATCCATCTGGGCTGTGATATATTCCGGAATATAAAGATATCAAATGTACATCATTGCTGAACAGATTATCATCCAAATCCAAGGATGATGTTTCCATCCAAATCATTAGTCTATCACACAGATGGTTGTTTGTCCTATGTACATGAAATGAATTTATAAAGCTGAGCATGGGGATGCTTGCCTCAGCTAGATCATGAAAAATATTATGAAGATAATGTATTGTATTGTATCTTATTATAGGTCACCTTCCAGCTCAAAAAAACTTTGGATCCTCATGATAAAGCATTTCACCTGACATCAAAAGATTAATGACCTCATGCTTTAGGGGGAAACTGTTATAGACATTTTTGGGCACTACAACCCCAATAATAAATGTCCACAAACTAAGGGCTCCTAAGTCCCTAAAAGTGTTGCTTCACTACCTAAAGGAACAAGGTCAGCTGATTACATCATCTCCCAGAAGTTCTCCATAAAACACTACTCAGAACTAGTCAAAACTGTACCATACCGAATGCCCAGTGCAGAGGGTGCGATGCATATCACCTTCCCAGTGTAAAGGGTGTGATGCATACTGAAAAGTCCTTCTACAGGGTGCGATGGATGAGAATAGACAAGTGGCAGAGACAATTTTCTAAGTGGATGATCAAGGAATCTTCTAGAAACTTCTCATATGACACTTGCCTCTCAGAATTCGCTCAAGGATGAGTAAGAGATCAATGAAATCTCCAAGTGGAACCAAGAACTATCAGAGAGATGACACTAATCAGAAACCCAGAGATGACTCACACCTTCACAAATATCTATATATGGATCTCTCATCCTAGAGATCTAGAGGTTGGAGGCTGGAATCTTGTATCTTGTAGAGAAGTGTTGTTGGTTTTCTGGTGAAACTTCATAGTGTTGGGTGATCTAAGCTCTAGTTGAGGTGAGGAAGGGCTTTCTTGCTGGAGGATGATCCTGGGTCAGAACAATTGGTTGTAATCCTCTTTCTATTCTTGATATTAATAAAGCTATTCAAGTTTTCCTCCACATTCTTGTATGTTTGATTGTATATGCATTCGTGTGGTCAATACATATCTGGTCTTGTGTTGTTTATGAATATAGATCTATGTTCTTTGATAGTATTATGTTGTTTTAATTTCACAGGTTCTCTTTGAAGCTGGGCAGACGAAGAAGAAGTGGCAAAGATCTATGAGGAAGGAGAGGAATCAGGCAAGGAACCAAGCACAAGACTAAGCTTGGTGTCCTTTGTTCCACTCTTATCTATTTTTCATAAAGGAAAGCGAAAGTAGTTTTAACTTGTTTGTTTCTAAGATAGCTACCAGTCTTAGTGGGAATAGCAGCTCTGAGTGGAAACTATTCCCGGTAACAGACATAACAAAAGAGAAGCCTTTGATTCAATCAAACACGCAATCATTAATGGTCCTACATTGAATACTCCAAAATTTTCTAATCATTTTATTTTGTATACTTTAGCATTTGAAACATCTTATGCAGCTTTGTTAATGCAAAACAATGATCAACAAGTTGAAGCACCCATATCCTTCTTGAGTTCTAATTTACAAGGTGTTGAACTTAACTATTCCAAAGTAGAAAAACAAGCTTTCGTTGTGTTTAAATCTGTTAAACACTTTAGGCCATTCCTCCTAAAAACACATATAAAAGTAATAGTCCCATTCTTTGCAGTGAGACAATTGGTAGTCGAAAGGGTAGTAGGATAGAAGAGAGCCAACTGGGTTACAACTTTACAGGAGTATGATTTAGATATTAAACCAGTGAAAATTGTAAGAGGACAAGGTTTTTGTAGGTTATTAGTAGGAGCTTCTAATATTCTATAATAAGAAGATTCAAATAATGCTCTTCAAGTAAACGAGATAAGTATCATGAATTCTGAATATCAGTATGTAGATCTGGTCTTTTATTTAAAAAATGGATATTCTCCTCCTAGTTTCAGTTACAAAAACCAACGTGCCTTAAGATTAAAATCTAAACACTTCAAAATAATTAATGGTGTGTTATTTAGAAGGAATTATGAACCAATTTTGTTAATATGCCTTTAAAAATGGAAGCACAGAAAGTTTTGCAGGAATTACATGATGGTCAAGCAGGTGGACATTTTGGAGATGATACAATAGCTCACAAAATAATACATGTTGGATATTATTGGCTCGCTTTATTTAAATATTCCCATGACTATGTAAGGAAATGCAAAATATGCCAAACTTCTAGTGCGAGACAAAGGAAATCAACCTTTCTTTACAACCAGTGAACATTGAACAACCATTTGAACGATGGGGTTGGATATCATAGGAGAGATTGTTCCACATTCTTCCAAGTAGAACAGATACATCCTTACAGCCATGGATTACTTCAAGAAGTGGGTAGAAGCAATTCCTTTGAAGGTAGCCAATTCCGATGCAATCATTGAGTTCATTGATCAATTCATCATTACCAGGTTTGGTGTACCTAATGCCCTCGTTTTTTACAATGCATCTTATTTTTCTAGAAATACCATACTTGAATTTTCTCTTAAGAGAGCATTTAAATTAAAGTATTCTGCAAACTACTACCCTGAAGGTAATGGTTTGGTAGAATCAGATAATAAGAATCTTATTAAGATTATTAAAAGAACAATTGATCAAAATCAAAATAATTTGCACAAGTCTTTGATATTTGCATTATGGGCAAACTGCATAACTCATAAGGCCTCAATAGGTACTTCTCCATTCAACTTACTGTATGGGAAAGAAGCTGTAATACCAACAAACTTAGCACTCCCATCTCTAGCCCTAGCATAATTTATTGAAGAAAATCCTTCGTCCCCTTTTCAATTAAGATATGATCAAATCCTTAAATTAGAGGAAGAAAGGGAAAAAGCCAAAATTACACATGAGAAACACCAATAGGTCATTAAATCTTCTTTTGATGCAAATCCTATTGGCCCAAAAATTTTACAAATTGGCAATCTTGTTTCGAAATGGGATAAAGCACACGAAGACAAAGGCAAACATATCAAATTTCAAAATATGTGGCTCAGACCATTACAAATCATTGAGAAGATAGGATCATCAACGTTCATACTACAAGACCTATCAGGAAAGAGAGATTCTCTTCTTGTCAATGGGCTTATCTTGAAGAAATTCTTTACTTAAGTAGGTAACCCCTTCTTACCTGTAAATACTCATTATGCAAGTTTGTTTATTTTAAATTTTTATTTGTAGATAATAATGTTTTAAATAGTCTTCCATTGACCTTTTACTATTGTAAAGTTCTTTAGGAAAATATTGTAAATACTTACTTTCAATAGATGTAAACCTTTAAGGAAAAGATTACAGTCTTAGAAAGATAGATAAAATATAAAACTCTGAGAACCTCTTTTAGATTTGTAAAATCTTCACCAGCCTTGAAAATACTGTAAATCGTTCCAAGTTTTAAAGAGCCAAGAGAGGTTATTTGTAACAAGTAAGGACTTCTCCAAACTTAGTATCAAAAATTCTAAAATTGTCATCCATAAACTCTTAAGGAGAAAGCCATTCACTAAGTTTATGATTTTTCAGAGTGTAATTATAAAATATGTCTGGTATAAAAGATAAGGGGTCTCATCATGAGTCTGCTTACCATGGTCATAGGGAACTAATTAAACTGACATTACCAATATTGCATATCAAAACAGGGTAATGGCTTATAATCATAAGACAAGGGGTCTCATCACGAGCCAGCTTGTTTAGTTCAATTAAAACTAGTGAATGGAATTGTCAACAGCTGGCCATCAAACAAGGACAATGACTTTTTATCTTTTAAAAATTCAAAGAATAAAAAAAATATATATATATATATATATATATATATGTGTGTGTGTAAACATATCTTTTTGAATTTATCTTTCAAAAGTTATACTCTTAGATGGATGGGACAATGAATGATTAAGTGGTTAAAAGGTAAACCTGTTGAGACTATGAATGTCTGCTGGCAGTAGAGGCACTACCTGTGACAATAGAGTAATATTAAAAGCTAAGTTGGAGAAGCCCCCTGCTTTATCTATATCAACCAATTAAAGCTTAAAGAAGTCTAGAATGTTTTTTAGTTTTATGATTGGGAAATAAATTACAAAAAAATGTCATTATATTCAGAGTTAATTTTTATTTCACTATTCTTAGATGGTTTTCTTTATCCTGAATGGTTTCCAAATTAAGAAAGTTATAGATATTGCATTATTTTCTCAGAGACAACTATTTCTCCTAGTAAATCGCCAATTGTTGTGCTATACAACAACCCTCCCCATTTAAAAATTTTTATCTAAAAATTTAAGAAGAAACGGGTCCCATTTTTAGAACTTAGATAAAATCAATAAAACTTAAAAAAAAAGAAAATCAACAGTTGTGATAATTCTTTTGCTTTTAGGTTAAGTTCAATAACAATCGCAACTTTGAAAAATCCATACAAAACATGAAAATCCTTATGAAAAGTTCCAATCTGATTTAATATTAAATAAGACTTTGTCATAAAACAAATATAAATGAATGTGTCGCATCCTTTTCTTAAAAGATAGACTTAAGGTTTCCATTGGAAATCACTGATGAGATAACGTTATCAGAAAGTGTCGATCGCAACTTATCAAGGAATCATTCCAAAGGGCCATATAAATCTCCTGATGAGATAAGTTGATCACAATTGACCATCGCTAAAAGCACAAACCACATAACAAATGTCCATTTGGAATCTACCAATGCAATTTCATTATTGAAAAGAGCGTTATTTAATAAAAGGTGAAATATAATCATTAAGTGAATGTTTGCAGGTCTAAATTATAAGTCAGTTATAAATTAAAAGCAAAACATTTATTCAATTGAACTTGCTTACCATCTATCACAATTAGAACTTTACAAAGGAAACAATTAAACATACCGGTTATACCTCCCGATTTCCAATATGCGATTAATCGCTTATCGCTGATCAGGAAGTATAACCATTATGTTTAATTGTTTCCTTTGTGAAGTTCTGATTGTGATAGATGGTAAGAGGGATCAATTGAATAAATGTTTTTCTTTTTTATTTATAATTGACTTATAATTTAGACCCACAAACATTTGCTTAACAATTATATTTCAGCTTTTATTAATCGTTTATCATTGATCAGGAAGTTACGATATTTATTTTAAAAAAAAAATCATTATTAAAATTCGTGATGCAACATATATTTATGGAATTTAAGTGTCACGTTGGTAGTTACGAAAAAAATTAATAAAGAAGTTATGGTTGAGTCCTTCAAGGATTTCATCCGTAGCAGTGTAATATATCAAAGTTTGTATTACCCATTGCGCTTAATTACTGTTATTATTATATACTGTGTTAGCCTTCAATGAATTTATTCTCTGTTATGTTCTTCTATTTCATAGTGCAGAGCAAGAATGAATTTATGAATCCATCGAAAATGACGAATAAGTCAAAGAAATCAAAGGCTCCCGTCATAACCAAAGAGGAACGAGTGACAAAGGTCTTGATAGTTGATACTACCCGCCTCAGTCTAGGCAAGGCTTCATAAGAAAGCATATACAATTTACTGAAAGCTCAGGATCCAAAAGAGATTGAAGAAGAAAAGGGAACAACATATTCCACTGACAAGTCAAAGAGTACTCTTAAGGATTTGGCCAACTCTTATCTTCATAGAATCGTAGCCTGTGCTAAAATATTAACTTACAATGACTTGGTTAGATGGGTAACTAAAAGTATCAACATAATGGACAGAACATTCTTTACGACTGATGGAAGGATGTTCGGGTTGTTGGGTTGTGTTATATTCTTTCCACAACTAACCTACGTAGTGAACCGAGGGGTTAGAGGGGGGGCGGAGTCCCCCATTTGTTGCGCCGATTGCGCAGTGAGGGGGTCACAGGGGGGGCGGCAGCCCCCCCTGTCTGGGGGATTTGAGGGCAGCGGGTAGCCCCCCTCTACGGGGTTCGGGGCAGCGCCCCAAGAATTTCTTTTTTGGACCCTATATTAGGTTGGGCGAACCTACCTATGGTTTTTGGTCCATGGTTTTGGATGCGATGGTTTTCGGTCCATGGTATTGGATGCTTCGAAATGTATAAATATGTATTGTAACAT
>APFE030637431.1:35610-47204 GCA_000404065.3 Pinus taeda
GCGAACCTACCTATGGCTTTCGGTCCATGGTTTTGGACGCGATGGTTTTCGGTCCATGGTATTGGATGCTTCGGCATGTATAAATATGTATTGTAACATTGAAAGGAATATATGAAAAATCAAGTTGGTAGTGTCAGTTTTGAGATCCAGTGGGAAATCTCTATGTATATGTGTTTTATGTGTTATGCTCTCGCATTTTTATTTTTCCTATGATTTAGAATTCGTATGCAGGTAATTTCTGTATGGGGTTAAAACCTACACGGGTCATTCAGGGTGGAAGATATTAAAAAGATTTATCATTTTCCTAAACCACATAAGTAGTACAACAAGACATTTTTGGAATCCTACACCAAGGAAAATTTCATGGCTTCAGACCATATCAGACAATGGAGGCATTATCCAAACAAACACAAGCATGAATCATCGGGTATGTACTCCGTAGACTCCTTAGCATCTCCTTACTACTATGTTGGTGCTATGATATGCAGACTTTTTGTAGTCCATGATTTGGCTAGGTTTTCTATAGAGATGGTACCTATAAAGGAAGAATATGTTAACTCTTATATCATGGATTGGGCGACCATTTTTCTGATAAAATGGCCAACCAAATCCTTGATTATAGAAACAATAGGTTTGTGACTACCCAAGTAATACCCCCATTTTATATGAGTGCCTACATTTTGAACACCATTTGTTTCAACTATGATTACCCAATTATAGGTTTGAAATGGACTCCACAAAACACAATCCCCATTCATATTTATCATAAGGAATTGTGAAAAGCCCATTATAAAAATCATCTTTATAGAATCTGTCATGGTTTCGTCTTGCCTATTCATTATTCTATATTCAACAAACCTGCTCCTCGACTGTCTGATGAATCCATTGTCGACCTAACATTAATTCTTAGTTGGTTTGGTGAAGATAAGTTCACCTACATCAGACATTTTCACAACACTACTCATCCACATGTCCTCCCCTTATACATCCCTGATAAACTATTTTCCAGAGAAATAACTTATCATATAACAAAAGCAGGGATGTCAAGGAACCTAAAGGAGTCCAAAAATCAAATGTGGCCTTCATTCCCCCTATGATGTGGTACTTTCACACTGCATGGCTTCAAACATCCAGAGAAGGAAGCTGAGAAAATTAAAGAGTTAAAGTTAGCAGTCATCCCAAAGAGGCAGTATGATGTAAAAGCAATTCACCTCTCATGTCAAACTTGCCAAGCTATAACATGAGAAGGATGATTATGATCATTTATTCACTTCAACTGAGTTATTTTCTCAATTGAAACAAGTAGCAAAAATAAAATTGGTAGTAGAGGGAATAGAAAAAAAATTTAAGTTCAGGACACAGAGGTTGCAAACACTACCTTTGGACTTGTTAAATACTACCTCTATGGTGCAACTGAAAGGCCACTATGAAGAAAAAAACTATTGAAAAGACTGCTAAAAAAGAAAAGAGCCCTTAAGGGGAGCAAACGAAGGAAGGAACTAGTGAGATCCTTGATACTGATATAAATATTAATCCTGCTTTAATTAAGGAATGGGAGTAGTTCGACCTTATCATCAAAAACCTGAATAATTCCCAAGATCTCACTACACCAAAATCGCCCACAACACAAAAGCTTGAGGTCATTAGTGTTTGAATTGAAGGGACAAGCAGGCTACCTAGGATTTAGCAGGATATAGAAATCATTCTCGAAAATCCTACAGAGGAGATTGTACTAAGAACATAATAAATACCACCCCTAGATGTATTCTACAGTCCGAAGCACTCATCTGTGGTTAAAAGACATAGGAAAAAGGGGAAAATTGATCAAGGACCTCTTTGAACTACTCAAGATGAAATGATGAATGTCATATGGAAGGTAGAAGTCAATCCCTTTGAGGATTTTACTAAATTATCTCAGTATGCAAGGGCTTATACAATAACAACAATGGACAAAGCCTCAGAGATTAGATAGCTAATTAGGGAAAAGGATCAGAGGATTACTCAACTTGAAGTGCAATTGGTGGAAGGACAACAAAGGATTATTCATCTTGAACAACAGCTAGCAGAGCAGAGACAGCAAAATGAGCGACTACGAGAGTAGTTGAAATTGGAGAAACAAAGGATTGACGAGAAGACTCTCCAGAAACAACAAGAGTTGTCTCAAGAATTAAGTACACTCCAGATGAAAATTGAGCAAGAAAAGTGTTAGATGATCCAAAAATACAATTTTATCATAGGTTATAAAATTAGAATAAAATTAGAATAAACTAATTATTAATTTAAGATATTAAATTAATAATTATTATTCTAGAATGTTTAATTATTTAATGGAGACTTTTAGAATTAGCATATTGTTGTAACTAGATATGACTCTCCAAATGTGTCGTATCTTAGGCTCTATTTTAGGAGATTAGTTAGCTAGTTGGTTTGAATAGCATTTATTGTAAATGGACACTTGTTATTTAATAAGTGATCCATAATTTGAGGTAGTTAGGACATGGAGCTTATAAATAGCTCATTGCAAGAGTGTTTGTTAAGTTCGGGTGTAAGCTCTTGCAAATCAATCATGTAATTATATTTTTCTGATTAATAGAATTATGTGTCTGAGGACACTTCTGTTTCAATATGTGGTATCAGAGCAATATGGAGGGACCTGAGTGGAGGGCCAAGCAAATGGGGAATAATACGCCAAATTTTTGGTAGTTGCTGCATGACTCGATTGTCAGCAATGCTGGAATGCATAAGGGTGAAGGGCCATATGAAAGTGGAGCACTGTATCAAGCCCGCATCTGCATATTTATTTGCATGTGGTTGGTCCTCGCTACTCTGATGTCGAAATTCGAGGTCGCTAGTTAGATTAACCGCAAGAAACGGTTGACATCTCCCTTGTTTGTAACCAGGAAAGAGGCCGAAATTCTGGACTTATTCAGAGGTTAAAAATCATGTGCTGAAGTGACAGGCCATTGGGCAGAGTTATACCTTGTGAAGAAATGCCATTATCTTTTGTCATTGTGAAGATATTCTATTGGAGACCTGGAGGAAGCCATGCCATGGGTCAAAGTCTCTGTATCATCAACTGAATGTAGAACAAGTTCTGGGCGCTTCATTGGACGTGGAAAGATCATCTTACGCCAGCTGAGTCAACGCATCAGTACAAGGCTCCCTTTTCTAAATTTTATTTTTTTTCAAGTGTCAGGTAGTTTTTTGAAGACGCCAATTTAAAGAATCGAAACATTCATGTGGGCGTTGTGGTTGGAGGACCTGATTTGAACGATCAATTCAGTGACTCGTGAAAATTCATTAATGGCGGCACACATCATCAATCAAGAACTAGAACCTGCTGAAACTGCAGCTATTTCAACCTCCAGTGCCCTTAATTGAGCATGAATTTGCACCTTCGTAAGCAATTTTTCCTGATTTCCTTCTTCTCTTTCAGGAGTTTTTCCACCATCGCTTACCTGTGCAGGTTGACTGATGTTTTCATGAGCTCTGTTCTCAACCTTGGCAAGTAGCTGGTGCTCAATGTCATCTGGGTTAGCAGATACAACACCTAAGCTAGTCAGCAAAAGTCTGTCCTCCTCTTTCATGCCTGTTTTATGTGGTACTCGATTTCACATAGCTTTCATGGTGATCAGAATCATTCCATGACTCATCATCACTTGAGGTAGCTTTCCTCCAGTATTGATCAGGCCTTCTAAGCCTTCGGAATTCATGTGTGGGAGGATTCAGTTTAGGTAAATTTGCTGCATCAAGCAACTTTGTTGAATGTCGAGCTATTGAGAGTGCAGACAATGATCTGGAAGCTTTTGAGACAGAATTTAAAGAAAATTTGTCCCCATCATCCTCTGTTGGGCGAGACCTTTGAACACAACATTCAAAACCTTTGACTTGGTCAAAAGGTGTCAACACTCCTTTACGGATAAGCTTATCACGTTCAGTTTCAATGAGCCCTGAAGTTGCTGCATCCAACGCTGCATCAAACTCATCAGCCTCCTGCAATGAAACAATCTTTTTTTTTCCCTCTTGTTGGCTTATCCCACAGACGCCCAGTTCCCTTAATCATTGCTTCTTCTTTATTCTTCGCTGAATTTAGAAGCACTTTATGTTCCTCAAGTTCCCGTGTCTTGCCATCTCCCTCAAAAGCTTTACTGGTGTTTCTTAAGCTGTCCTCTTTTCGGTGACTGGGGCAATCACGCGCAGAGCCCTGCGGTTGTGTTTTCGGTAGTGTTTGAGGGGTATTGACTTACACGAAAGAGAAAGCGGCAGAATTTGGAGAAAGAATGGCTGGCTCATATGGAGATTAGTTCACTTTTAAAGTGAATCCATTCACTTTTTAATTCATTTTATAAAGATTTTCATAAAATTCTATATTTTATTGGAGTGATAACTTGAATTTTCAGAGGCTTGAAGTGACTTTTTGGAGTGATAAGGTGAATTTTGTAATATTTTGGAGGGATAAGTAAAGTCTTTTTTAGAGAAAAGTGAATCATGTACATCAAAGTAATATTTTATTTTGAGAGAGATTTTGAGAGATTGAGTTAGTGCAGGCAATTTTAGAAGACAAGTTGCTTCAAGCATTTGTGAGCTTAACATTCTCATTGCTTGAGAAGTTGAAGAGTGATGTACTCCAGTGATTAATAAAGATATCATTTTTGTGGTGATTGTGTCCTAGATCCGCCCGAAATTGAATAAGGGGATCTTAGGTACACGAAGAGTGTGTTGATGATGGTGCATGCTTCATATTTTTTGCTTATGATTTGTGTCTAGTTTTGACACATAAATGATTTCATTTCATGCACACATAAAATGCAATGCCAGCAAGCACAACACATGTAACGAAGTAGCTTCAAGGAAGGTTAATTAAGCTCAACACATGCATTTGCGTCAACAAATAATCAAAGTTTTCAACAATGACGTTCTACTTCAACAAGCAAATTCAATCAAGTTAATGAATTTGTAAACTTCAGTATTTCAAAGCAAAGTCTACATCAACATTCTTGCAAACAAATTTAAGAACTTGGTAATCAAACTCAAATTACATTGAATTGTAAGGGTGCATTCTCGGTTGAAACCGACACCCAAGTCTTGAATTGAGTCAAATTGAATTCATTGTAGTGAATCATTGAAATCATTGTAAGTTTTTTTGGGTGCATTTTCGACAGTGTTCGACACCCTTCCTTTAAAGCAAAATCAAGTGAATGCATGAATTTTAACAAGCAACAAGTTTCCATCTCCTACAAGCAAGCGAGATTATTCATTCAACCACATTGCCTTAATTAAGTGAAAAAATAAACACATCAAGCGAGCCAGAGTGAAGTTTATTGCAGTAATCATTAAACAAGTAAAATCAATCAAGTTGTAATCAACGTCAAGCGAGCGTGGCTATTCATTCAAGTGAATGTGAATTCATCAAGTAAGTCAAGTGAGCGCTTAAACAAACGCGATCGTCATCAAGCGAGCGTGAATTCCCGAGTTTAAGCGAGAAAATTTTACAACTCTAGCAAGTGCAATCAACAACACATCAAGCGAGCGTGCCATTCAAGTCACATTCAAGCGAGCCTGTCCGTCAAGTGAAATAGTTCAAAGTACGACATCTCCTACACGAGAGCCTGCCTTCAAGTAAGCATGGCACAACGTATTCAATTGTTAAACATTCTTCACAGTTTGATCATCTCCAATGATGAAGACATGGTGCACGTCAGCAAAGAAACTCTTGCTGATATTTCACGGCATCTACAGCAAACGCATGAAACCATTGAGTTTCTGCAGCTTGAGTCCCAACTTCAAAGGAATGAATTGCAAGAAAAGAGTAATACTTTCAAGTCTTTGAACCATCCAGATGATAAGTCATTCATCCCAACAACTTCAAGTGTCGAAGTTGTTCATGATCAACTTCAAATTTCTTCCAAACCCATCATCAAGCCTTGGGAAGAAATTCACAATAACAAACATAGACGAGGCTTAGGATATGTCCCTGAGGACACCAACTTACATATCCCAGATTATTCCAAGCCCATTAAGTTCGTGAGTGCAGGATTTCTTGAACCACTCACCTCAGTAGGTTCTGAGAAAGTTGTCGACAAACAGAATTCCACGCATCCTGAAGTTGATGTGCAACCGAGATGTTCCCATTGTCATAGAACAGGCCATATGGAAGATCAGTGTTTTGATCTCCAACCTTGTTGCCATTGTGGCAAGCCCAATCATTCCTTACCAAATTGTCGCAACCAACATAAATCAGGCCGATTGAAGATACATTATGCATGGATTGATCCTTGGGAATGGTCATCCACAGTCAAACGGTTGTCTCAGTTCTACAACCGACTACATTCACACATAGTGCAGCCAGCAGTGAATCGATGATGGTACTCTCATGCAGTTGAATGAGGGAGTACGACAGTGAAAATCTCCTACACCTGAAGGGGGGGAGTTCAAATATATTTTGGAGAAGATTGTCTCTCCTTTCAGCTGACAAAGGGGGGAAAATGTCAATGAAATTGACAAGTGGTTGTCAGACTGAAAGTCTCGACAACATCAGCGAAGCAGCCAGTGGGCCTCTTCATTAGCCAGTGGGCATCTTCATCAGCTAGTGGGCATTTGTCATCAGCAGTGAGCATGAGCAAATTCGCCAGTGGGCGATCGCCAGCCAAAGCAGCAGTGAGAAGCTTTCATCATAGCAAAAGCAACATTGAGTTGTTTTCTCGACATCTTCAGCCAATGGGCAATCATCATCAAAATGTGTCAGTGGACACCGGATGCTGTTTTCAAGCAAAGGACAATTGGATCCTTTTGCGGCTTGGCACATGATGGAGTTGTCAAGAATCCTTCAGAGATGAATCAAGCATGCAACTAATTCATGTTCTCTTCAGATTTGAGTTTCTTCAGCATCCAGATTTGGTATCTGTTGTAATGTATCTTTGGATCATAGGGGGGAATGTTAGATGATCCAAAAATACAATTTTATCATAGGTTATAAAATTAGAATAAAATTAGAATAAACTAATTATTAATTTAAGATATTAAATTAATAATTATTATTCTAGAATGTTTAATTATTTAATGGAGACTTTTAGAATTAGCATATTGTTGTAACTAGATATGACTCTCCAAATGTGTCGTATCTTAGGCTCTATTTTAGGAGATTTGTTAGCTAGTTGGTTTGAATAGCATTTATTGTAAATGGAAACTTGTTATTTAATAAGTGATCCATAATTAGAGGTAGTTAGGACATGGAGCTTATAAATAGCTCATTGCAAGAGTGTTTGTTAAGTTCGGGTGTAAGCTCTTGCAAATCAATCATGTAATTATATTTTTCTGATTAATAGAATTATGTGTCTGAGGACACTTCTGTTTCAATAAAAAGAAGGAAAAGGAAGATCAAATTGCATAAATGCAAGTATAGATAGAAAGGTACATGGGTTATCCACAAGTTAGTGAAGTCAGAAAAGAAGCTTGGAGATAACCAAAGCCTTGTCCCGGCAATTCAACATCATTTTCAATAACATATCATTGGCTGACCCATTGTGCAATATCTCTGCATCACTGATTGAGAAGGAAGTGGACGCCGGACTAGAATTGGAAAAAACAGATGAAAGGATAACAGTTTTTTTTCTTGGTAAGATTCCCTAGAAGGAATGGCTGCCAAGTTTCCAAAAATACAAGAATCATACAAAGAAATCTTGTTTTGAGAATGGGAGTACCATCTAATGAAAGCCAAAAGAGCAACTTCCAAATTGAAATTTGTAATGGACGATTTGATTGAATTAGTAAATAATAGTTTACATATGTCTAATTTGATCTCTGATTTCTCTCCAGGTAAACTCCCGAAAGCAAAGGCACTAGAACATCATTGGAGATATGATCTGGCGAATAGAGAAAAATAGATCAGGGAATTCGAAAACTTGACATGAGAAATATTATGGTTTTTTCTAGTCAAGCCACTCAGCTAGCAGATGGCCATGAAATGCCTTACTGATGCCATCAACTACATAATCCCCGAACTCTCTAATGCCACCAACACACCCCAGCTACATTCCAAGATGAGTCAACCTCCTAAAATGCTGCCCATGCTCACAATCTATCAGCTGCAAGAACAAAAAAATAAGTTGATTCAATGAATTAGTTCAATAGCTATTGCACTACTACTTTTATAGCAAATCTAAGATTTTCATGTCTACAGTTAGAAAATCTCATAGCGATTTTTGTTGATAGTTAGTTTTTATTTTTTTATTTAAAACCCTTTCATGTTTTTAACAAGGGTCCTCAAATTTGTAAAAAAATTTACTTGGGAGTTGCACTTCTGTACTTCTAAATATTTTTTTAATCAAAAGTGGATCAAGATTCTGCATTTTTGTGAAAGAAGCTTTTTCAAGACTTGCACTTTTGCATCTTCTGGAGGTTTTCTCGAAGAGGAAAGTGGAATCAGAGTGTTGTTTACATCGGAATAATTCAAATGCATACGACACTATTATCATTTTTTTTGTCTTATTTCTCTATGTGAATGAACATTTCTTAAAACTTGCTATTATTAATATATGTGTGTTTTTCAGACAATTCTTTAGCATATCATATCTGAAGGTTTTAGAATTGTTATCATTTGAATATATATATATCTGTAATATATATTGTGATGAATGTGATAATGTTTTTATAATTACTTTGTTTAACTTCTCAAACAAAGTAATCATTATATGAATACATATTTCTATTTTATGAATAAGCCATCTTCATGATTATTTGTCTAAAAGAAACAATAAAAAATCGCATGGTTAACAGGATACCTGGGTTAGATTAGCATATTTGTATATTTTTGAATTGTAGGATAAAACACCTATCACCCTCATTACACATTACAAAAAAATCACCCATCAACTCATACGTCACTGGGAAATTGGTCCCATTATATCTAGTCAGAGCCACCACACCAAATAGAAAAGGAGTTGCACTAAGGTCCGGACTTGGTGGTTTTCCCCGATGTTTATGAAATGATTCTAGAGGCATCAACAGGTACAAATATCCCTTATATATTTGTAAGAATTGCCAACTCAAAAAAATTATTCTTTTGGATTTGCACACCTCCCCCTTAGGAGGGTGGTCGGGATTTTTAAAAACTTACCACAAGGTTAAGAAGGAATTTTTTGGGATGGCCTTAAATTTGATATTCAAATTTTTTTGGTAGAATGTTTGGTTTGTGGAAAAAATAAAGTTTAGGCAATTAAGACCTCACGTCTATTACAATCTTTATCAATTCCAAGTCAATGTTGGGAGGAGGTTTCAATGGATTTTATCACAAGTTTAACTAGGTTTGAAGGAAACAATGGCATCATGATGGTAGCTGATAGAATTATAAAGTATGCATGTTTTTGTGAATTATCTCATCCATTTAACATGAGTAGAATTGCTACTGCATTTATTGAAACAATTCAAAAGATACATGGAAACCCAAAGATTATTGTAGGCAATAGAGATCCCATTTTCAATGGAAATTTTTGGACAAAATTATTTTCTTTTCTAGGTACTCAATTAGCTCACAAGTTCTCTTATCATCCTTAATCTCATGGGAAATTTGAGATAATGAACAAATGTTTTGAATGATATCTTTTCTTCTATGTATTTGATAAAGAAACACAGTGGGTCAAGTGGTTACCTCTGGCTGAATGGTGGCATAAGACTTCCTTCCATACTATACCAAAAATGACCCCATTTATTTCTCTTTATGGATTTCATCCACCATCCATCACATCATATTTAAGATAAACTTATAAGGTTCAAGGAGTGGAATATCACATTAAGAATTAACAAAAAGTTGTCCAACTCTTAAAGGATAACCTCACTTTGGTGCAAAATCCAATAAAACAACAGGAAAATCAACATCGTAGTGAAATCATTTTTGATGTAGGCGAATGGGTATTTCTACGGCTATAACCATACAAAAAATGTCCCTTGAGCAGCTAAGAAGGATAATAAATGATCACCAAAGTACTATGGTCCTTACAAGGTGTTGCAAAATATTAGTACTATGGCATACAACTTGGTGCTTCCTATATCTTCCTATGTGCACACATGTTTCCATGTTTCATGCTTAAAGAAGGTTATAGGTGACAAGCTCCCACTTCAAACAATATTGCCATAACTTGACGAGGAAGAAAAACCATATTGGAACCTGAAATAGTCATGGGAAGAAGAAATCGACATCTATGAAATCGATCAATTTCATAGTATCTCGTCAAGTGGAATAACTTACCCGTTGAAGATTCCACATGGGAGGATGAGAATTTTATACAAAAGCATCCAAAACTACTCAAGCATTGAGGAATTTTTTTTTTTGAATGAGAGGGACATGTTAGGTCCCTATAATACTGGTGTATCCCCTTATTGTTATTGCTATTGTGTTAGGTCCCTATAATACTAGTGATTACCCCATTACTATTGTAGTTGTATCCCTTATTAATATTGTTGTGCCCCTATTGTCTCCATATTTTTATTACTGTGCCCCATATAATCCCTCTATTTTTATTTTTGTGGCTTTATATTATTATTGTTAGGTCAGCTCAGTTATATTGTGACTCCTTAGACTCCTATATATAGAAATGAGGTTTTGTCATTTGTATCATCCAAGAATTGTTCATTTGTGTAATGTAAAGGAGGTTTCCACCTCGAAGAGGCTAAATTCTAAGGCATTGATCTCTCCTTTCTATCTTTTTGTGAGCTGGTTTCATAACATCTGGTATCAGAGCTTTGGATTCTAGGGTTTCGCTGCTCCAAATAGGTCATCATGGCATTTTTGCTATAACTTTTTTTCTGCGATGTTTCAGAAGCTAAAAAAACCAATTTCAGAAGAAATCGCTCTAAACCTTGGGTCTGAATTTCAGAGCTTTTCGTGCTATATTTGCAGGGATATGATCTGAGGAAGTTGGTCGTTTTGTAGACTCCTGAATTCCATTCCAAATAGGTGACCTTGGGAAAATATTCATAACTTTCTCTCTGAGCATCAGATTGAAATTTCATAAGAAGGTACAGAAAGAGGATAGCTTGCAGTTTCTTGTATATATTTTCAGAGCCAAAGGTTGAAACAGTGACTCATGTCACATTGTACAAGTTCACACTAGTGAACTAGTATATAATCAGGTCACTGTGGGAGATTTCGCATAACTCTTCCTTGGAGAACCCAATTTGGATCAGAGTGGTGGCATTGGAAAGAGGACATAGAGGGCTATTGTAGATCGCAATTTCAGAACTGGATGATCTGAAAGTATAGAGATACATCAAAGGCAATATTGAGCTCCTACAAAGTGAAAAAAGGTGTGTAGATTCTTTTAAATTTTTTCTTAAGATTGGTTTGAAAATTTATTTTGAAGGAATTCAAAGGGCTGGTAGAGCATTATTATCAGTAACTAATGCCCTGAGGAAAGAAAATGCAAACACCTAGTAAGCAACTTGAAATCTCTAGCATGACTCATGAAGAAGAGGAAGAAATGCTACATGTAATATCAAAATTACAAGAACAAGTGTAACAAGTGTCACTTGCATAAAAAGCAACATAATCTAAGATGGATGGTTTAAGGAAAGATGTAGAAGCTAGGATGGATGGTTTA
>APFE030637431.1:47280-61626 GCA_000404065.3 Pinus taeda
GGAGGTGCTGATGTTGTACTAGGAGTCTAATGGCTACAATCCTTGGGTACAATAGCTTTTAATTTTCAAGAACTTTTCATCAAATTTTCTACGAAAGGAAAGGAAGTTGAATTAAGGGGTATTGCAGGGAATCCAGAAAAGATAATCAGCTCTAATGGTATGACATAGCTTCTAAAAAAGGAACAAAGAGGTGTAATTGCACAATTATGTTCGCTAGATGTTTCCACATCGGAATCATCTATTTCTCCAGATCTCCAAAAATTCCTGGAAAATCATTTCAAGGTATTTGAGACTCCCAAAGGTATCCCACCTATGCATGATCATGATCATGCTATTCATCTGATTCTATGAAGTGTTCCTCCAAACATCAGGCCGTACAGATATCCCTATGCCCAAAAGAGTGAAATTGAACGTATGGTTGCAGAAATGCTAGAGGCTGGTATAATTCAACCAATTCAAAGTTCTTTCTCTTCTCTAGTAGTATTGGTGCACAAGAAGAATGGATCATGGTGCATGTGTCCGGATTATAGGGAGCTCAACAAGCTCACTATTAAAGGTAAGTTTCCCATTCCTGTCATTCATGAATTACTGGATGAATTTCATGGATCAATTTACTTCACCAAGTTGGATCTTCGTTCAGGATATCATCAAATCAAAATAAAGATTGAAGACATTCCAAAAATAGCATTTATAACTCACGAGGGTCATTATGAATTTTTGGTCATGCCTTTTGGCCTTACCAATGCACATTCGACATTTCAAGGTTTGATGAATTCAATTTTCAAACCATTCCTTAGAAAATTTTTGTTGGTATTTTTTGATGATATACTAATCTACAACAAGTCTTGGAAGGATCATGTTGAACATGTTGATAGGGTGCTACAACTATTCGAGGAGAAACAATTATATGCAAAAAGTTCCAAATGTTTCTTTGGAGTACAAGAGGTGGAATATCTGGGTCATATTGTATCTCATGAAGGATTTAAGGTAGACCCTAGCAAGATTAAATCCATTAAGGAATGGAAAATCCCCACATCCATAAAACATCTATGAGGATTTTTCAGGTTGACAGGGTATTATCACAAGTTTGTTAAGTATTATGGGAGAATAGCAGCACCTCTAACAACATTATTGAAGAAAGATGCATTTTGATGGACTCCAGAAGCAACAAAGGCCTTCAAACATCTGAAAGTGGCAATGTGCCAAGCACCGGTCTTAGATGCACCAAACTTCACAAAAAACTTTATTGTGGAATGTGATGCTTCAAGAAATGGAATTGGTGCCGTTTTGATGCAAGATGAAAGATCCATTGCTTTTGAAAATCATCCAATCAAGGGAAAGTTTTTACACAAAGCTATTTATGAGAAGGAAATGTTGGCAATACTACATCAACTTAAGAAATGGTAACCCTACCTAATGGGAAGACACGTCAAGGTAAAAACGGATCATGATAGCCTTAAATACTTTTTAGAACAAAGATTATCCTGTGAAGAGCAACAAATGTGGGTCACAAAGATGTTGGGTTATGACTTTGAAATCATGTACAAAAAAGGGAAGCAAAATGTGGTGGCAGATGCACTCTCAAGAAAGGATGAGGATGTTGAAGAATTGTTGTGCACCATTTCTATTATCCAACCAGATTGGATAAATGAAGCAAGGGAGGAATGGAAGAATGATGAATAAGTGTGGGCACTTATTCAAAAGTTACAACAAGATTCTAGTACATCTGATACATTTAGCTAGAAAAATGATTCGTTATGGTACAAAGATCACTTATACCTCTCTAAGAATTCACAACTCAAACAAAAGATTCTTATGGAATTGCACACTTTTCCCTTAGGAGGGCACTCAGGATTTTTAAAAACTTACTACAGGGTTAAGAAGGAATTTTTTTGGGATGGCCTTAAATCAGAAATTCAAAAGTTTGTGGCGGAATGTTTGGTTTGCCAACAAAATAAAGTTGAAACAATTAAGACCCCGGGTTTATTACAACCTTTATCCATTCCAAGCCAATTTTGGGAGGAGGTTCCAATGGATTTTATCACAAGTTTACCCAAGTCTGAGGGAAAGAGTGTCATCATGGTGGTAGTTGACAAACTTACCAAGTACACACACTTTTGTGCATTATGACATCCATTTAAAGCCAATACAGTTTCTACTGCATTTATGGAAATAATTCAAAAGCTACATGGAAACCCAAAGATTATTGTAAGTGACAGAGATTCCATTTTCACTGGAAATTTTTGGACATAATTATTTTCTTGTATTGGTACTTAGTTAGCTCATAGCTCATCTTATCATCCTCAATCTAATGGGCAAACTGAGATAGTAAACAAATGTTTGAAAGGTAATCTTCAATGATTTGTATCTAATAAACAGACACAATGGGTTAAATGGTTGCCTCTGGCCGAATGGTGGTATAACACTTCCTTCCATACAACGACAAAAATGACCCCTTTTATGGCAGTTTATGGATATCAGCCACCATCCATCACTTCATATTTAAGAGGAAATTCTCAGGTTCAAGCAGTGGAAAATCACATTGAACATCAACAACAAGTCCTCAAACTCTTAAAGGATAACCTCGTGTTGGCACAAAATAGAATGAAACAACAGGTAGATCAACATCACAGTGAAATAAGTTTCGATGTAGATGATTGGGTATTCCTACAGCTACAACTATATAAACAAATGTACCTCAAGCAAGCTAAGAAGGATACTATGGTCACCAAAGTATTATGGTCCATACAAGGTGTTGCAAAAGATTAGTACTATGGCATACAAATTGGAGCTTCCTGCAGCGTCTCGAGTGCACCAAGTTTTCCATGTTTCATGTTTAAAGAAGGTTATATGTGACAAGCTCCCAATTCAAATAATATTGCCAGAACTTGATGAGGAAGGAAAAATTATATTGGAATCGGAAGCAGCCACAAAAACAAGAACTTGACAGCTACGAAATCGATCAATTTCGGAGTATCTCATCAAGTGTAAGAACTTATCTGCTGAAGATTCCACATGGGAGGATGAGAATTTTATACAGAAGCATCTAGAACTACTCAAGCATTGAGGACAACACTTTTTTGAAGGAGAGGGGCATGTGAGGTCCCTATAATACTAGTGATTACCCCATTACTATTGTAGTTGTATCCCTTATTAATATTCTTGTGCCCCTATTGTCCCCATATTTTTATTACTGTGCCCCATAGAATCCCTCTATTGTTATCTTTGTGGCTTTATATTATTATTGTTAGGTCGGTTGGGTTATATTATGAGTCCTTAGACTCCTATATATAGAAAGGAGGTTTTGTCATTTGTATCATCAAAGAATTGTTCATTTGTGTAATGTAAAGGAGGTTGCCCCCTCGGAGAGGCTGAATTCTAAGGCGTTGATCTCTCTATTCTTTCTTTTTGTGAGCTGGTTTTATAACATATTGTAGCCCCTTTATTATTATTTTTGTGCCCATGTAGCCCCCATTTTGTTATTATTGTGCCCCATAGAATCCCAATATTGTTAATTTTGTTTCATTACATTATTATTGTTATGACGACTTTGATTATATTGTGACCCCTTAGATTCCTATATATAGAAAGGAGATTTTGTGATTTGAAACATCAAATAATTGTTCATTTATGTAATGTAAAGGAGGTTTCCCCCTCAAAGAGGCTAATTTTTAAGTCATTGATCTATATTTTCTTTTATTTTGTGAGTTGGTTGCATAACACGAAGTAGAGGGAGCTTCCTCAAGTGTTATGAGGCTTTTTAATGTTGTTCATTGTCATTGGACACTAGCCTATGAAGCACAATGACTAGATCCAGGATTTATTATATAGGTGGTTGTTGATGAGTGACAAATCCCTCCTCGCGAGCAGAGAACTCTCTCACATAGGCCTTATCAAAGTGTTAGCATTCAACTATGGCATAAAAACACAATTAGAAAGGTTTTGATAGAGGAATAGAGTAGGAACTAAATAATAAAATTTCATCACTGAATATTGAATTATATAATAAATAACTAAAGTATGTAGAAGGATCTCTTAAAAAAACAACAACACATTTAATAATTTTCATAGAAGCAACAATATATAGATTTAAGGGGATTAAAAATGACATATTGTCACTTTTATCTGCTCTGTAAAGAATTATTATAGACATATTTGGGCTCTACAACCCCAAACTTATATGTTGATAAACTAGGGCTCTTATATCCCCTAGAAGATTTTATTCATACCCTAAAAGATCATGGTCAATTGATTACATCATTCCCCAAAAGTTCCACCCGAAACACCGTCCAGAATGAGCCTAAACTGGACCATACTGACTATTCCACTGTCAGCGTGTGATGCATACTGACTTCTACACTAGCCAGGTGTAGTGCATACTGATGAGGCCTTTAGTAGGGTGCGATGAGTGAGGATGGACAAATGTCCCAGATAGTTTCCTAAGTGGATGCTCACAGAATCTTCTAGAAACTTCTCCTATGACACTTGCCTCTCTGAATTCGCCCAGGGATGAGTAAGAGATCCAAGAAATATCCAAGTGGAACCAAATGCAACAAGTGGAATGACAATAATAAAAAACCTAGAGATGACTCACACCCTTTCACACATCTATAAATAGATCCCTCATCTAACAGATCTGGAGGCTGGAATTTTATAATTTGCAAGGAAGTGTTGATATTTTGTATTTGAAAAAGAGCATTCTATTGTTGGGTGATTTTGCTATTTCATGAGGTGAAGAGGGCTTTGATGCTAGGAGGATGATGCTGGATCAAACAATTGGGTTGTAATACTCCCTTATATTTAATAAAGTTATTTGAGTTTTCTTCCATATAACACTGCAATTGTGAATGTTATTATTTGTGAATACCATTGTATGTTCATTATATTTCTGATTCCATAATGATTATTATATAATAGATCAAGATGCTTTGACGGTTCATTGTTACTGTGTTTCTATAGGTACTCTCAAAGCGAGATAAGTACGAAGAGGAGTTGCAAGCTCCATCAATGGGGAGAGAGATCAAGCAGGAGTTAAGCGGAATATCTAGCTTGGTTCCTTTGTCTTTCTCTTATCTATTATACATAGAAGAAACCATGAATTGCTTGAAACTATTTGTTTCTAGGGTAGCTGCCAAACCTAGTGGGCTAGTTGATCGAAAAGACACTAGTTTTCCTAGAAACAAAATGGTGACTTTGCCTGAGAATGAATAGATGTTTGTTTGTTGTTGTTGTTTGTTTTATAAACTATATACAGAGCCTGAAGTCAACTAGGTAACCTTCGAACTGCTCTTGCTCTGCAATTTCATAGTAGATGAATGCTACTTTAGTTAATCTCTGATTTAGTTTATGAATTAAACATTTGACTTACAAACATTGTAGATGCCCTTTTGGTAGCTCAATAACCTTTCAATATCATTCCTCTATACTTTTCTCTCTACTTTCCATCATAGCTTAGCTTAATTTACTGAAATCAGCTGCATATTTGAGCAAAAACTGACTATAGTTGTGCTCCATAGCCCATTGCATTATCTGTCACTATAAACCAGTATGCATCGCACTTCTCGAGTCTAGTAGGTGTGATGCATCCCTATTTCTGTGAAACCCAGGTGCGATGACTGACTGAACCTATTTCTTTTCTTGAAATTTGGGGTTTTTATCCTTGTTTTCAGCTCTGTTTGGTTGTTTTGCTTCTTATGAACAGTACCTCACTACTAAAGCCTGCTTGCATTACATAGATCAGCCTCCATTGATTACGATTAGTAAATGTTTTTATGTATTTTGTTATCGGGAAAACTAGTGTCCATTCAGAGCTGTTAGTCCCACTAATATGGGTAGCTATCTTAGAAACAAATAAACTAAAGTTACTTGTGTTTTCCTTTATGAGAAATAGATGAGAGAGGAGTAGAGAGTACCAACCTCAGTCTTTCGCTTGGCTCCTTGTTTGTTTCCTCCCTTGTTTGATAGATCCTTGCCACTCCTTCCTTACTTATCCCACATTAAAGAACACATGTAGAGTCAAAGAAAGATAATACCATCAAATCATAGAGATCTATAACCATAAGCAATATAGGATCAGATATATATTAACCATACAAATGCATATATCAATACAAGATTCAAAGATATACAAGAATATGGAGGAAAACTCAAATAGCTTTATTGATAGAGGTAGTTGAAGAGCGGATTACAACCCATTTCTTTGACCCAGTGCCATCCTCCCAGCATGAAAGCCCTCTTCACCTCATGAAAAGCTTAGATCACACAAAACTATGATGTTTCACAAAGAAACCACCAGCATTTCCTTACAAAATACAAAGTTCCAGCCTCTAGATCTCTAGGCTGAGGGATCCATATATAGATATTTGCAGGTGGGTGAGTCAGCTTCTGGGATTTTGATTAGTGTCATTTCTCTGATAGTTCTCGGTTCCACTTGGAGATTTCATGATCTCTTACTCATCCCTGGGCAAATTCAGAGAGGCAAGTGTCAAATGGGCAGTTTCTAGAAGATTCTCTAGATTTCCACCTAGCCAACTGCCTCTGCCATTTGTTTGCTCTCGCTCATCGCACCCTACAGAAGGGATTTTCAGTATGCATCACACTTTATGCATGTAGTAGGTGAGATGCATTGCAACATTAGCGCTGAGTAGTCTGTATGGTCTAGTTTTCACCAGTTATGAGTAGTTTTTCTGGGAGAACTTCTGGGAGATGATGTAATAAGCTGACCTTGTTCCTTTAGGGTATGAAACAACAGTTTTAGGGGTTTATAAGCCCTTAGTTTATGGACATATGAGATTGGGGTTGCAGTGCACAAATATGTCTATAACATTTTCCTCCTAAAGCATGAGGTCATAAATCTTCTGGTGTCAGGTGAAATGCTTTATCATGAGGATCCGAGATTTTTCGAACTGGAAGATGACCTGTAATAAGATACAATAAAATACAGTATCTTCATAATATTTTCATGATCTAGCTGAGGCGGGCATTCCCATGCTCAACATTATAAATTCATTTTCATGTACACATGATAGACAACTGTTTGTGTGGAAGACTGATGATTCTGGTAGAGCCATCATCCCTTAGCTTGGATGAATATATATGCAACTATGATGTACATTTGATGTCTTTATTTTTCATGAATATATCGTAGCTCGGATGGATGAAAGTAGATCTAGGGTCTTTAAACTCTTTCAATCTTAGGCTAAAGTACAAGTCAATCCATGTGAAAGGATGTTCTGATGTTGAACATGGAAAGACATCACCTGATTACCAACCAATGATGTAAGCTATTAACAGGTGTGAGAGGAATCACCAATAATGATAATTCCCCTCAAGGTATGACAGTACAATTCACGTGGTGCGAATACATGAGTCGATGTCAAACACCACCCAAAATCTTCTGGTTGGAGGCCATTGATGTAAACCTATAACCAGAAGTGAGAAACTTGCCATTGAGGCATGCAAGCTTCAAAGTACTAAAAGGGTTGTTCCTAAGTCAACTTCTTGGATAACGAGCTGATTTCGACAAGAAGTGACCTATCGTAGGAGGGATTTAATGAATCCCACATCTACGACATGAAATGGAGCAAATTATTTTTTTGACGTGAAAACGATCTGACGATACAATGTTTAGGGTGGTAGTCATGAAAGAATGAAGAGTGAAGGTATTGTAGTGGATGAGACATAAGCTGGGTTGGTGAATTCTCTCAGCGACTTCTCTTGAACATATCGATGAAACTGAAATGGATTGGTAGCATTAACCCCAAAAATGGATGGTACAAAGGACCAATGGTGATGTGACTAGTGAACGGAATAACCCAACTTGACTCAATCATGGTGATGGAGTAAAAGTGTCATGTTCAAGAGCGACTTGCTACCAATAAAGTTTCTTCAAGTTTTCTTCCCAATTTTTCCCCAATCATTGTTGACCAGTACCTCTTTATTTTTGTCAAGCTTGAGGAGGATAACAAATGCTTGTTCTATAATTTGTCCTTCTGGCAAACCCATCACTATGTTTTAATGAGCCTAGCGACAGTGAAACTCGCTCTTGTCTGCATGGAAAAGTTTGTCGCTATTTTTTTAACGAGTTTAACGACAAAGATAACTCTGTCCTTTTCAATTTTAGAGAGTCTAAAAAGAGACAAAAAGAAAACTCCAGTAATCCTTTTTCATAATATAATCCCTTAAGTCTGAAGAAGTGTAAAATAATATGAAAAGGATGACTTTTTGATAGTTTTAACGAGCCGAACAAGACAAGTGCTCGATCTTTTTGTCTAATGATCCCTTAGGTCCAAAAAGATTAAAATCTAGAGGGATGGCACTTCCAGTCACTTTAACGAGCTAGAGAGGCCAATTGCTTGGCAATATATTCATATTTTATGAGTCAGATGAAAAGAGCTTAAAGGAGATTCGTTTGTTGAGGAACGAGTGATGTTTTCTGATAGCACTAGGTTCCAAGTAAGGTTTGGAACTTTTCAATCACGACAGTGTAAAGAAGATGGCTAATAGAATCACTCATCGCAGTTGTTCCTCAAAAGGGGTAAAAAATCAAATGGAGGCATATGATTGGATAAAAAGGAGTGGAGGTGATGGTAATAACACAACCAAGGCTCAAAAGTTGATGATTATGTGATCGCAATTGTTATTTACAGAAGGATGGGTTCATTTTTTAATGAGATTAAACTCTAGGGGAACATATTCTCATTGCTAGGTTTCTTTTTTAACGAGCTTGAACTTCGCGTAAACTTGCTCATGCCAGTCGTATAATAATGATGTCTCATCTCATCGATAGGTTCATTTTTTAGGGAGTTTGCCCCATTCGAAACTTTGCTCCGTAGCCTTTTGTTATGCAAGCTAGGAACGACCAACCTACGAGTTTAACGGGTTAAGAGCCTACAAACTAAGAAAATAAATGGTCGCTTTTAACTTGCATGCAAAAAGGTTTGCATGCCCCCAAGTATAAAGAAAAGTAGAGCTTCCAGGTTACCACATGAAAGTTCTCGCATTTGCAAGATTTCTCCATCCACATTTGCAGACAAAAGACTTCCTTGGCTCTACCCATCAAAATAGGCAAAGGTGAATAATGGGACACATCCACTCACATAACTTTGATGAGGGAATCTTATTCTAGTCTAATCCCATTTTCTTAAATGGACAAGTGTCTCAGACAAGTCATATATCCTCCGCAGAAACCTACCCTATACCTAAAGTTTTCTTGCTGAAGCAAGCCAAGGTGCATGCCCCCTGGGTTTAGTCACATTCACCAAATCACTCGCGCTCATCAAGTGGATTGACTGGAGATTGATGAGACATTCCTTGTGCAAAAAGACCAGTTAGGGATGGCACTTGACTAGTAGCTATGTTTGAATTGGGGAATGAAAGCTGGTCTATGAGCTAGACCACTCTGCCTTCATGCTGAAAACACATCACTCAAAAGAGTGAAGAAACAATAGCTCCCATGCTATAAATGTAGTCATGCCCAAGGATTAGATTGTAATATAATGGCCCTTGGACTACCATGACGTTCAGATAAACAATTTTCCTTATCAAAGTTGTAGGAAAACTTGGAAGGATCCCTAGCGGTCGACTAGTTCCTTCGTTGAACCCCAAAAGATTTCGAATCTCAAGCATAAGCGATGGCGAACCAAGCTCTTTCCAAGAATTTGAGGAAAGGATACTCACAGAAGCCCCTTCATCTATGATCGTACCAACCATGATCATTAAGTAAGCTTGTATTATGGTTCTAAATGGTATATTAGATGGTAGACGGGGTCTGCCTAGTAGATTCCAATCGAAGGAAATGACTAGATTGCTTGGAGGAGGGACCAAATAAATAGTTGGGTAAATCTCTAACGAACTTCCTTCCTGCAGTAAAGGAATGGGTAGATTGCCCCAATGTTCATCGGATTCTTTGTTGACGAAAAGAATTTGAACGGTGTCATTCTCATTCTCTTTGGTGATTGTATCATCTGAAGGTAGACCTTCTCAAGGGCCGACCGTCATCTCAACTTGTTGACTTTGGTCCTATGTGGACTCAGAGGGTTTATCTTCAAAAATAGATGCTTCGACCTACCACAAAGGTGTGTCAATCAGATTTTCAACTAGTGATGGACTCAGCAAGAGTTTCTTATATCCAAGAGGAAGCGGCAGTGATGAATCAGGGTTGTTATCCAAGACTCTTTTAGCTTCATCTAGGAAGGGACAATGGTGGATGGCATAATCGCCTTCACACAGTCTACAAGGATATTTAGATCTTCCATTTTGTCCATTGAGTTCATTTTCACTAGTTGACGGTGTACTTTCAACATGATCGTCAGAGGTTGAGGACACCAGATTTTGCAAGCAGGGAGACCAGTCCCTTAAGATCCGTGGGATGTAAGGACAATCTTGATGATAGTGGTCTCCCTTACAAATGACACATGGAGATTTAGGAATCACCCAACCTACGATCAAAATGATAATTACCAGGCTTTACGATGCCAGAATACGTCTCTAGCCAAAACTTCTATATGTTGTCCGTTAGGTTCCAAAGCGTTTTTATGTTCATTGAAATTTATTTTATAGTTGATATTTCTTAAGAAGTTTGCCTTTAAGGTTCACCGGGTGATGTAGATATACAATTCCTAAATATGCAATCTAAGATGATAAATAGTTGTTTACTTTCTTTTTGCAATGAAGATCCTAGCTGCTAAGGAAAGAGAAGTGAAATTCTTACAACATAGAGCACAGAGCACACACTAAGATGCATTGTCCTAAATCAATTTCCACATGCAATCTAAATGAAAATGCACATGCATGTATTTGTTTTCTGCTTTCTTAATGTGTGAATGACAAAAAGAATGCTAAGTACAGATCTGAACTATTTTCTTTCAAAGTGACAGTACTAACAATTTTATTTTCAAAAAACAAAAGGAAGACTAAGACGACACTTTGCAATTTCGAATTGAAAACTACATTCGACAGTTGAATACTATTAATTCAAATCAAATACAATGGAAAAAGTGTAATTGACTATCAGAAAGAGGAAGACTCTTTTATTTTACTAAAAACAACACTTGTGACACTTTCAAGTCAAAAGACGACAGTTTGATTAAGCTACTGTTTGCAAAGGAGAACTATAAATGATGAAAAATACATAAAAACATTCACAATTATTTGAACAATGGAGGTTGAATAATGCAAAGGAAGGGAGTGTCAATAGTGATACACTGATCATAGATAGCAAAACTACTAAATAAACCTGAAGACAATGAAGAAAAAACCAAAATCTGGAGGCAGAAACAATTTCACCTAATCATTGCACATGTAACATAGGGAAACAGGGATGCATCTCACCTGTAGCACACGGGAGGTGTGATGCATCTAGACTGCTAATGAGAGATAGTGCAATGGTCCAGGGATGAGACTGAGCTTGATTTTTTCTCACAGTTTTGTTATAGCTCCAAATCTCACTATTATGGTTTGTGATGCTGCACTCATGGCCTAGGGTAAACCCTCCTTCCAGACCTCGTCCAAAATATAAAAATAGTGTTTTATTCCCTGTACGCGACATTGCCCTTAGTTAAACGCGTGTATATGCGGGTTCATATATACCCAACCCACGTATATGTATTAAAACACTTAAAAATTTATAAAACTCCTTATTTTCGGGTGGAGATCGTGGGTTTTACCTGCTGATCACCTGTTAGTGCCCGTGGCCTCAACTGTCCCAAACCAATTCCTAACTAAAAACTACTTTGGAATTGGTATAAAAAGACACCAAAGGGAAGGCCTAAGGGAGGAGAGAATATAGAGAAAGGTTATTATACTGAGATTTCCCCCTGATCAGGTCTGAAGACCCTTGTGCCTTCTACACTTCCCCCATTGTGTACATGAAACCCTTGTTTCCTTGTGATTTGATGTTCATCCCTTAGTTGTGACATCTTGGAGTGAGTATTGGAAGGAGACCTACTAGAGGCTTGAGGTGGGACAGATCCAGAAGGAGGCTGAGTTTTGAGCCTGCAGAAGTGGTTAAGGTGATATTGCTCTTTTTCGTACTATTCTATTTGTGTAATAAAGAAACACGTCTTGTTCCCAACATGCTTCTTTCTTTATGTTAATGATGTTCATGTTTGAATTTCATGTATGAATGGATGTCTAAAAGTTTATAACTAACTCCTTTCTTATATAACATAAAGATGATTTTCATATAAATCTTTGTCCATATACTGCTGCATTCTTTGGAATTGTTGGTTTTGCAGGGCAAAGGAGCGGAAGGGACGTGAAGAAGGGTTTGAACCCTTGAGGAACTACCCGAACGTAGGACCTGAGGTACGTCCTTCTCACCTTAGAAATAGCTTTTTCTAGCATAATGGCTGTGTGCGTGCATGTTTCTTGATTTAGACCACTTTCAGTCTGCTAGGGTTCCACCCAAGAGCCTTAGGGGATAAAATCCCGCAACAGAAGTGGCGACTCCACTGGGGAACAACACTCTTGTTGTTCCTAGTTGGGTGTTTGTCAAGCCTATCAGGGCTCAGTAGCTTACTGGTTTATTGTTATTGTCTGGTCTGTTTCTGACTTCTGAGTTTTACCAGTTTCTTGAGTTTCTTTTTTATTTTTCCTGAAATATTAGATACACACTGTTTTGTTTAGTTACAAAAGCGTATGAACGCTTGTTGTCTGAAGTGAACCCGCATATACGCAGGTTTCCTCAGAAACAGTCACGTATACACGTAGTCTGCACTGAATACAGTCGCATATACCTGACAACTTTCAGGATTTATTAATCTTTTTGTCTCTGGAGTGTGTCTGGTGCTTTCAGTCAGTTTTAAACAGTCATCTTTGTCAGTATCAGTTCTCTGTTTTACAACAAGCATCCTTACTCCGATTTCTCTCTAATTATAAGGAGTTTTGGTCTTGTTTTGTGTTTGCAAGTGTCATCATCTTTTTTCTTTAAACACGCAAGATTTATTTATTGGAATCTTGGCTACCCTGAGTGATCAGAGCAGAAAGATTGTTATCAATCTTTGTGTTCAACTTTGCTTCTTGGTGACTTTTTGTTTGCTTAATGAAATCGATTTTTATGACCAATTACTTCTTTGTTTCATCAAAGTTGTCATTTTGATACTTTCTTGAAACCGTCTTTTTGATCTTTTTTGGTCTTTGCTACCAAAGCTTTCCTTGCTGCCTTCCATTGTCAAAAGCCTTTTTGAGCACATTTGTTTTTTGTTAAGTTTTCATTCTTTCTTGGGTGGCAACTTACAAAAAGTGTTTCTTGCTTGTTTCAATTGTGAAGTGTCGGTTTTTGTTGAGAGAATTTTCAAAAAGACCCTTTTGTTGCTACTTTCAAGTTAACTTTTTGAAAAGTTTTAGTTTTGCTTTCTTGAATTTGCTTTTCATTTTGTTTCCTTTTGCTGAATGAAAGTGTTTTTTTTGTTATCTTGAGTTTTGCTTTTAGTATTTAGACGAATTGTAGCATCTTTGATTCCATCTAAAAATTGTAAGTGGCAAAAAGGATATTTGATAAACAAAAACAACTTTCATTTCTTGTTAGAGTAGTTTTCAATCTTGCATCAAGCATTTAGTCTTGCATTAGGATAAATTTGCATCTCTTTTGGCATAAAATAGATTTGTTAACTTTTGAGTGTGAAGTGTGAATGAATAGAAAATAAAAGAAAAAGTTTGTTTCATTAGAAGTTTCCTTCTGAACCCTGTAGAAGATTACTTTTCATCGAAAAACAATGACAAAGTGCATAAGAATATAGTTAAGTTTTATTAATCTTTTTTGCGTCAAAAAACACACCACTGGTTTCACTTCCACCATCCTTTGACTTAAAGAACAACCCTTAAAATCAAGCGCTAATTAAAATCAACTAGAACTTTTTTTATTTTTGAGTTAAATACACAAAAAAGTTTTAGGTTTTTAGGGCCTTGGAATAGGCGAGTCGAGAGTTAACTCTCCAAGGCCACATTAAACGTCAAAACATAGGAGTTTGATTAAAGAGAGAAAATCCAATAGCGTTAGGAAGACCAGGAAAGCTCCGGATCTGGGAGTTAAGCGTGAGGGTCTATGAAGACAGGGAAGAGAGATACCCCCTCTCCTACTTGTCCGAACTTACCTCAAGACCGTTCCGCCTGGCTTCTGTGACGAGTTGGTATCCTTAGTTGCCAATCCTAGGAAACTACATAGGTGGTTGCGGAGGGGAATCCGGTGGCGCCTGAGGTCAACGTTGTATCACTCTCAACAGCACTACTAGAGGGCACCCTTGCGAAGCTTGGGGGCTTGCACCGGCGCAGACTGTTGTTAGGAGGTCAGTGTAACTTCCTCTGATACCTTCGCTGATAGGCCTGGGCCCTCATCACCCCAGACTA